>JAVTVY010045174.1:0-21730 GCA_036873755.1 Hanleya hanleyi | reverse complement strand
AGTCACTTCATTGAAAATGTTTATGGCCTTCATTATATTTCATTCTTTCGTCATACACAACAAGATGAAATCCATTATACCAGTTTGCACCTTTCATATGTGTACTTAATAGAACTGGGACCTGACCATGTTACAAGAATTTGCAAAAGTATGAAATGAGAACGGAGTATTATGGGAACTTAATCCAATCTATGAGTGATCAATAATGCGAATTCTGAAGAACGATGATGGATCTTGACCACTGGTTGGATTGTTGGAGTTCGTGTTAGTGGCATGACAGTATATCATAATCTAGAACCGGATTGTTTATATCAGTAACTTCTCTATGGGGGCTAGCAATATTTTGACAAACGAAAATTAGATCACAAAAGAGAATACGTATACTGTGTTTGAGAAATATTTCTGTCTCCCCAATGGAAGGCGAAAATTGAATGAATGGTCTGTGTTGTCAGTGTGTCTGATGTCCCCCTTGCAAAGACAAGAACTTTTCTATGTTATTTATTACTTATTGATATATTTATTGATTTTCTTTTTGTCTAATTGTCTTCTGTTCAAGTCATTTGGCATCGGTAAAACCTGAAATGTATATCATGATCTCCTTCTTTCATCTAGTGATAGTGTCTGTTTGGTTCCAGATCACGGGGGCTGAACAAAGCATGTGAAATGTGATCGTATGGCAAATAAATGCCCAGTGGTATGTCCAGGGCTTAAGACTAAACAAAAAAAAATATTTGAGAAAGCTTCCATCCATGCTATCAGTCAAAATCTCAATAATGTAGGCCTACATGTGGAATTTAGACATTCCTTTGTTTCAGCAACAATTCAGAATAAGATTGTGCTGTTGTCTTCCAGTCAGTGCGTGCATGACATGATGACCTCCCGTGCATCTATCAGAGGAACACGGGTCTCACAGAGAACAAAAGATTTGGCTGATCTGTTAGCCTCCAGCGGAAATTCAACTGGGGGTCAGATAACATGGAGGCGGATAGGACGGGACACAATTTTTGCTTTGAAATATAAAACTAAGTATGAGAAAATTACCAAACTTTCAGACGCAGAAGATATCTTAGCTCCCCAACATATATGTTAGAATGGTAATTGAGTTGTACTTTTTTATGATAAATCTCATTAACTTCCATGTTAATTGTAGACTTTCAGAGGGGGGAACAGCGGGGGACTGACGTCATCAGGAGTCCCAGAATATGCAACAACAACAACTTAGACTATTTGGTTGGCTTCAACATAAGTCATCAGCCGACAAATACTTTACGATATATAGAAATGACGGGTGGTGTACTAGGAATCAGTGTGTTGTAATGACATGAAATGGCAGCAATAAATTTACCAGAAAAACGGGAAAAAATCGCATTGTCCATCTCTACAAGCTAGAGAGCCGCCATGTCTCCCGATGGAAGCGGCCAACATTACGTGTAACTCGTGAAGCATGATGGGAGTGGAACTCGACTACAGAAGCAAGGCCCATTGAAATGCATTGCAATGATGGCTCCCCATTATTTCGTTTTTGTCCAAAAACAATGCCTCAAGATTTCATCGGGAACCATGGTGAACCCTATTGGAAATCAAATGAATCGTGGGTTCCATATATGACAATTATTTAGCGGGAGATTTCACGTTGCATTCCTAGACCTCCGTTTGATCGACGGAGGTAAAAGGACAATAGTTTATAAGCAATACGGCTAAAACACAATGTCCAGTCAAACCGTATATGATCGACATTTTCAATGGCCCTATGATTGTCTGATATGAAGGTCATTATGACGCCCCACCCCGACCTAGTGAGCCGATTTACATGACCCCGCGAGCAAAGAATAATGGTTAAATTTAAAATGGCGGCCATTTGGGTATCAGAAAAGTGACGTTTTCGTAATTTTTCTTCAAAATTTCTGCTTTTCTTCAAGGAAAAGTTGGGAAAACTATTTGATTTCCCATCAGACTATTATCTACTAATTTATCATGCAATGTTTGTGAAGAAATGAGAAACAAAAATGCCGTTTTTGAAAATGACCTCATCACAGCAGCCATCTTGGATTTTTACTAGATTTTCTGATAGTGCTTGACCCAGGGGTATAGTGTGGTAAGGTTCAAGGGTAAAAAGATATTTAGGGGGAACTTAATGTCAAATCTAGACAGATATAGCTAAGGATATGTAAACGTGCAAATGTGTGTAAGGGGATGAACTAGTATTGTGAGAGCGTTATTTAGCCCTAGCCCCAAAACTCTAACTTCATCCTCTCAGATTTGATTCCATTGACGTAATCATATATAGATGCAGAGCATCATGGGTAAATTTTGAATCGCGGTCATGAGGGTCCTCTGGAAGTGGCATTTAATTTTTTTAACGTTCTAAATTTGTTTTTTCGATTAAAAAAAGTTTTCGCATCATATTTATTATTTTCCGGCAGAATATCGGAGAAATTAATTATAATGATAATTGGCTAAAATAGATTAAAAACTACCTTCAGGGAAGATGACGTAACTGTGACGACATCAGAGTGTCCATTCCTAACGTTATTGCATTATCTTGTCAAGTTTCACCTCCTAACCGAAATGGTTAAACATATCGATATTCAGGGAAATAGAGGTCCAGTATACTAAGAAGTCATCGTTACTGATTCCCTTCTTAAAAGCTAAATATTTCTTGCAGAAAGTGTCGTTTCACTCAGCCTAGGAATACAACGATATGAGGTGAGGAGAGGGGAGGATACAGCATTCCTACCTCGGCAGAGATCAACACCAAATGCTCAATTGACTTCGTCACTAGGGTAACTTGGCGGTTCTGATGTTTCAATATGTTAAATTAATGTGTGAGCAAGCAGATTCGGATTCAACACCCTCGGATTAACCTTAGTAGTATATAGCGAGGAAAAGCCCGAACGTTGACCTTTGACCTCAAAAATTTGCATATCACGTGACAGAGGTCAAAGGTCATTGAGTGCACTTGACATGTATCCTTTCATCTTGTCCCTTGGATCATGTTTAGACATGTTAGGTTTTTTCGACAGAGGTCAAACGTCATTGAGTGCACTTGACCTGTATCCTTTCATCTTGTCTCTTGGATCATGTTTAAACATGGTATGGTTTTTCCCATCACGTGCGGTATGACGTCACTTCCGGTGTGGGGGCCTGTGAATGGGACATGTACTGACCTGTCTGTGGGGTGGACAATATCGTTAACTTTCGTGTGTTTCCGGTGTGAAGCGGTGAGAGGGGAACATGATAGGCCATGTACTGTCTGTACTTCCCGCTAGAATTTCGCTGTCGTCTGCTTGTCACGCGCCGAACACATGGCTCCCTCGAATTGCAACATTGTTGCACGTTCGATTGCCCTATATCCGGATCCTATACCATTGATGGGATGCATGTACTGGGGAATCACGGGGAGATCACGTGATAGTTCAAGGGCATATTGAATGATAGGAATGCGTGTACTGACCTGCGTGAGTGTGTTCACGTGCCGAACACCCGGCTCCCCGAGATCAAGGCATGTCCAGACTTGTTCTTTTTAGTGAATGATAGGAATGCGTGTACTGACCTGTTCATCATGACCTGGGTATGACTGTATGGGATGTACTGACTTGGTTCTGTTTTTTTTCCATCATGCGGCGGTCACGTGATTAGGAGTGCATGTACGGACTTGTATGCCGTCCATTCATTTGAGTCGGGGATTGGGGTCCCTACGGAAGGAGTTTGCAAGTCATGGGTGGGTGCATGTAAAATGAGGATTTGTCTCGAAAACATAAAAAGCGGAACACGGACTTTACCTCTAAAATAGGGGAAAACCTCTATCAACTCTATCCCAATGGGCTAATATCGGTCCCTGGCTTATCGGGTTCTGCCTGGAGTGGGTGTATGTAAAATTAGGATTTGTCCCGGAAATATAAAAAGCGGAACACGGACTTTACCGCTAAACTAGGGAAAAACTCCTATCAACCCTATCCCAAAGGGCTAATATCGGTCCCTGGCTTATCGGGGCCTGCTGAGAGAGTGGGGGAGTGGGTGTATGTAAAATTAGGATTTGTCCCGAAAATATAAAAAGCGGAACACGGACTTTATCCCTAAACTAGGGGAAAACACCTATGAACCCTATCCAAAAGGGGTCATATCGGTCCCCAGGCTTATCGGGGCCCGGGTGCATGTAAAAGTTTCTCCAGAAAAAATATAGAAAACGGAACACGGACTTTACCCCTAAACTAGGGGAAAACCCCTATCAAGGGCGTATATTGACTCCCATTGACCTTTGACCTCCAGTATAGAGTGCGTATATTCACTACCATTGACCTTTAACCTAAAAAATGTGCATATCGTGACCTTTGACAGCCAATCAGAAGCGAGTATTTTGACCTCGTCGGACTGTATGCATGTACTGACTTGTTCTGGGGGTTTTCCATCACGATTGTGCGCAGGTGTATGACGTCACTACCGGTCTGCGCCGGGTTTTCACCGCCCGCCCCGCCCCGCCCCGGCCGCAGCGCGCCCGCGGGTTATCCGGAAGTGCGCGGGCGAATTTCGGATTATCATAGGCCACTGATTGGCTAATACGGTGTTCAAAGCCAGTTTTCACCGAATCCCCACATGTCTATTATAGCCTTCATGCATTATACTCATATAGAAAACACACACAAGACAAGGTTTTGTTTTGGCGAGATCTCATTTTGTTTCTCACTCCACCTGTGGCTCTTGTAACTTGGTACCGTCAAATGTTGGAATGCCCGCTCGTAACCTAGACCAAAACATGTACTTGGTCTGATTTCATTGGCTCTCTATTTCACTGCAGTGCTCTTGCATTGTTTTCTGGACATTGATGGGTTACATTTGGCCCCATCCTAGGCCACTGATTGGCTACTTTTCTCATTCATTGACCGAATCCCCACATGTCTGTTATAGCCTTCGTGCACTATGCTCATATAGAAAACACACAAGACAGGGTTTTTTGGTGAGATCTCATTTTTTTTATTCAGTGAACAACAACAACGTGAGAACAACCACGTGAAAACTGAAGCCCAGAACCGGGGGCTTGTACATTGAAAGAACTGAAGCCCAGAACAGGGGGCTTGTACATTGAAAGAACTGAAGCCCAGAACAGGGGGCTTGTAAACTTAAGCCTAGAACAGGGGGCTTGTACATTGAAAGAACTTAAGCCCAGAACAGGGCTTGTACATTGAAATGATGAGCGGCCCAGTCATATACGAGTACATCGCGTTCCTCGGCCTTGGTAGATAAGGTCCTTCCCCGGCATCGATGGAACAGGTAAAACAAGCAATATTGTCCGCACACGCTACTGGTCAGGCTTTGCAACGTTTGACTGTTCCAACACCACGTCTCTGTGCCTTTATCCATGAAGTCTGTTAAATCGGGATGGAGGGTTGGCAGGCCGTACGGGCCAAAGTATTCGCCCTGCTGTTCTGTCAAGTACACGGCCACCCAATGTTCACCGGGCCGATCCATCGGGTACGTGTTGAGAACTTATGCAGCAGGATATACACGGTCTAATGGGAACACATCTCGGGCGAACACCCCTTGAAAGACCATACGTATCCCTGGGTCATTCTCCAGCACGGTGGTTATCTGGTCTGTATCCATGTTAGGTGGAAAAGTCACACAGGACGTTGCGCGCCTTGTCCACTTGAATGATGTTGTCAAACTCGGCGTAGCAGATCACATTGACGGTGATCCCGAGGGCTCGTGCAAAGTGAATTTCCAACAGTAAATTGCTTTGCTTGGCCAGGGCCAGCTGATGGTCGTTCTCTAAGATGGGGGTCAGATCGAAACAGAACAACGTGTATCCGTTCGCGTAGTCCTCCCGACTGATCATATTCCCTTCGTCCTGGTTGATTTGACCGGTGGCTGTAAACAGGCTCTGATAGGCTCGAATGAAATTCCTGCGCCCAAAGTTCGGTGTTAAGGCCGTGGCTGGGACCTGTTGTCCATCCACATGCAGGGCCACAAAATTGATGCCGAAATGTTTAAAGTCAAACGGATTGTCTGGGTAGGCTCCGCTGAAACTGGTATTTTCCACACAGGCCAGGATCAATCGCTTGGGTAGTTCGCCCAGGAACAGGTTTTCTTTGTTGGCGCCCATATTTCCAGCAGGCACAGAGAACACTTTGGTTTGTACACGTCGGATAGGGTACTGGGCTGGTTTTGTTTCCAAGGCTTTCATGTGTCCCAATTGAACGGCTGGATTCGGTTTCACTTTTCGGACATACAGGACTGCGTCTTGGATAACAATCTTATAGTCAGCTGCATGCCCATCTACGTTAGTGGCCATCAAGGCGAAGGTCGGAAGCGCCCGTATCAGTCGGATTTTGATGGGGATCTTGTTCAAGAGGTACCGGTCTTGCATGAACATGTCTGCGTGTAGTCGATCCATGAGATCCACCGAGGCACCGTTCGCAGTGAAAGCCTTCCGTTTGTTATATCCCACATTGTCCACCGTGTCCATGTGCTCGGGTGTGTCCTGGTAGAATAAAGCGGCTGTCAGCTGAGATTTTTTAGCCTCTCGGCCATACGACAATAGTGTCTCGATTTAGGCTCGATAGGGGTACGTGTTGATCGAGTCACTGATGAGTTTGTCGCTGAGAAAAATATCCACCTGTTGAAACATCGAGTGCAGCCAGAGATTCGTCGGGCCCACCGTTGCAGCTTGGATGATTCTGGAGCCATCCCCATTGACCACCTTGGCTTTCACATACAAGTATGTATGGGCTAAATCCACATAGGCCGTATCCGCATTACTGACGGTGAACTCGATGGGCCCTGTTTCGTTGATGCTGGAGAGCGGGAGATGCTCCACCCATAATCCTTGTTCGGCACTGGTCTGTGTGGGCGGCACGGTCCACAAATCAAATTCACTGTTGGTGGAGGGACAGGACTCTGCGTGGATCAAGGACATGTTTAAGAAAAGATATCCTGGGTCTTCGATGTGCGTCGTCGCTGGGTCGGTCGTCGACTGGTGCGTGGTCTCGTTGGGGCAGCTCTTTTATTCCCTACGGTGCGTTGTGCTTTGGCCACCAAGACGCCTCCCGCTTCTTTGGCCCACCGTTTCAAGGCTTCTTTGGGTGCCGTACCCCCCAAGACATCACCGGTCACTTGCAGTCCACTGCGTACCACTTGTTTGCCGATTGCTTTCACCCCACGCGTCACCAAGGGCAGGAACGTCTTGACGATGCTGCCGAGTATGTTCCCCAGCCCATGTCCTCGTTGCATGCGTGCACCGCTAAAGACCGGAAAGCCACCCCCAGCCTGTTGGGTATAATAGTCCATATATCTGCGTGCATCGCACTCGTAAGGTACTTTCATTATGCAAAGTGGGGAGCACGTGCTTGTCGAAAATGAAGTGTCAGCACCACTTTTGCTCGTTCGAATGCCACCGGTCGTCCCGTGTCATCCCTTATATCCACCGTGATAGTGTTGATGTCGGTTTGTCGTACGGGCATGTAGAGCATGTGGGTGAAACTGTGGGTGATTTGATCTCCATACGTCTTTTTAATGGGGACCACCCGTAACAGAGGTGTGTTGATATCGCCCCCGATGTGGTTGTCGACTACGTCCGAGTAGACGTAGAGTCCGTACATACCCGACTTCATATCCATCGGGATCTGGCCATGGTCCTCGGATGGACCCGTGTAGGTTGCGTGAGCGAGACCCAGCATTTGCTGTAGGAAAGGACTCAGTACGACACTCACGTTGGCGGTGAGAAGGATCTGTGCCTTGTCGTTGTGTGCGTTGTAATCGAAGTCCACGTGATTCTTGAAGGGAAAGGATTTGATGGGTTTTGAAGTATTCGTGACCTCCCGTAGAGCCTTATAATGCAACAGTCTTGTCAGCCCACCCATGAACTCCTTGGGGGTATCGTATTGGCCTTCGGGGAGGGTGAGTCGGGTGTTTTTGCCTTCGTAGGTCACCTCGTACCACACTTCATTGGCTCGCACGTTGTACCACGAGTAAGGGTTTTGGATATCCACGAGGCCACATTCCCATCGTCCAGGTAAATGCAACGGTTGCGGTAACTGGGTGACGTACTTGGCCACGGTGTTGTCAGGAAACACATCCAGCGAACTGTTACTGGGTAGGGTGAGGTAAAACATGGCGACTGAGCTGCCCTGCTGCTGCTGTTGGTTTTATTAGGTGTTCCAGGCCTTGGGCGGTTGTGTCCGGCGTCGTGTTCGTCGCGGTGACTTGCTACGTCACGCCTCTAGAGATGCGGGGTGTCCTGATCAAGGGTGGTTTTTTAAAGGCCTGAAAAGAAGGTGCCCGTTGTGGTGGTGTTTTGGGGGGTGACTCCGGATCCCACTCGGCTTCCCAAGGTTGTGGAGTCTGTCGTGGTGCACGACTCGGTGAGTCACGATGCATAAAGGCCCAGCGGTGGGAGTTCTCCACCAATTCCTGTGGTACATGCATGTCTTTCAAGCCTTGAGCGAAGACCTCCCATCCTCGAGGATCCGTGTGCGGCCTGCGTTGACGCATCAGGTCATTCACTAAATCCGTCATGTGGGTCCCGAGGACCACCTGATTCTGTACCAGTAGTTCGCCTTTATCATTCCAAGTCATGTTAGGATTCTGTTTCATCCGTTGTAATACCAGGCCAGCTTGTTTCTTGAACGATGCAGGTACACTCTCCAGGACTTCATATTCCACTCACTGTGGGGCTGTGGGTGGTAGCCCTGGTAATGGCGGCTGTTGGAGCTGTGCTGAGGTCGGCGGTGTGTCGCGTGGTGGTGGTGGTGGTGGGGTAGAGAGGGTTTTGTATTGGTCCATGAAAGTCATGTACCGTTGAAGCGTCTCATTGCACCGTTGTACTTTCTCACTGTCGCTTAACCCCGGTCTTTGTAAGATCTGTTGCATCTCTTCATCGAGGGTGTTTATGGTCTTCACCGTAGGTGGAACAGGGTAGGGCGATTGGAGGTTTTGAAGGAACCGTTGTTCGATGAAGACCATTTTTTTCGTGTGGTTCATTGTCGGCCGAAGAGTCCACCCAATACTGGAACCAACACGGAAGCGGACAACGGTGCTAAGATGGCCCCGAGAAAGCCACCTTTCTGTAACACTTTTTTCTGTCGTGTTTGAGAGACTTCCGGACTAGGGTTCGGAGACCTGTCTTATGCTTGGTCAACTTGGTCTTCTGAGCCGGAGTCAGTGGTACGTTGCCTTTTAACAGGTTGTACCCTATCTCGCACAGACATCGTACAAGGTCAGGGTCCGCACCTCGTACAATGGTTCGTACCAACTCGGGTGGGGCCGTCTTCAATACACGGAGCGTCGGGTCGTGCTTCCGTACTCGCGCAGACATCATGTACAACTAATGCTAGAACCCACAACTCTGCTCTTTTTATCCTTTTGCGGGCTACCTCCTGAATATCGAACAGAGACAAAGTCAACCATGATGTGGTCTTTTTATTATCTCCATCATCAAACACACACACCCAAGTTGAGGGAGCCACTGTGGGTGTGTTTACATTATTTTTGCATGTAAACGTGGTGGGTCTCCCCGGGAAAGATGCCGGTCGGTAGTCGAAGGTGATTGGGGGTGGCTTGCTTGAGGTCGAAGAGCATATACCCGTGCTGAGGGGTTGTCGCATCTTTAAAGGCTTCCAACGCAAACGGTGTGCGGCCGGGATACATCTGTCTCGCCAGGTGCAACAGTTGAGTGATGTCTCTCGGATTGTTGAAGACCACTAGATAGTGGGCATTTAAGCTGATGTTCCGATGTTCTTTGTTTTTACTGAACAGATTCTGCACAATGTAGATGATGCTGAGCCGTCGATGATGGCTGCCTATGGTAAAGAGTTGGGTGACGCGCGCATCCGTCTCCGCCATGAGATCATCCAGAACCACCAAGGTGTCGGGTTCCATATCGGCCAGGTTAGGTAGGCCTTCCACGAACGTGATGTGGGGCATTGCTGCATACGCTGCCTGCCATTCTCCATAACACCACACGACTCGGGCAATGGGTGGGGTGATCATGCTGTCGGTGTGTTGAAGGCGCTTCCTGACGAAGTGCGTTTTACCGGAGCCCGTCGGTCCTGCGATGACGCAAGTGAAGGGATGCTGCCACCGAGGGTCCATGGTTTGAGCTGTATGCGCTGTCGTGGTAAACCGCTCTTGTAAATTTGGTACGAGTGAACTGGAGTGGTGGTGGGTACAACGCCGGTCGTCGTTGTCTGTTCACTGTGAGTGATGGTGGTGGGTACAACGTCGGTCGTCGTTGTCTGTTCACTGTGAGGGATGAAATCCGGTGGGTTTTCAGACGTAGTGGGTGTCTTTGGTGTAGATGTTGACTGTATACTTGGTGTGGAGCCCGATGTGGCTTGTACACGTGGTGTTGTGGTGATGACTGGGCTCGTTTCGATCACGGGGTTGACTGATGTAGAGAAGGTCTGTAGACTGGTTGGACTGGTGGCTGGAGTTCTAAGTTGGTTAAGTAGAGTGCTGAGATAGGCTACGTCGTAAAACACTCATCCGTACAACACACTCAGCAGCATTAGCACTATGGCCACAAAGCCCACTTGCGCTTTGCGCGTTTTGGGAGACGCTGTCTTCAGAGGCAGCTGATGTTGGCCCATAGCGCCGTGTTCATGATCGAGCGTGGAATGAAGGATGACGGTAGTGGTGTCTGGCTTTATAGTCGTTTCACCTGGTTGGCCGCGACCCAGGAATTGAAGGAACTGGGCCAGCCTTGCCATTTGACGAAATGAAACAGTTTGCCACAGCAGCGTTCCGTTTTCAAAATCTGCTCCACCGTGTGCTTTGTTTTTACAACAGGCTGTAATTCCGTGTCGTAAAACGTCCCTAGCAACGGTTCCCCTTGAAGATCTTCCAGTTCATAGACTCGCTGCTGTCGGGGTAGGCGCCGTTTAATCAGGAAGTGCTCATCGCTCCAGTTGGGCAAGTAACTTTGCTCAAATTGACCTTTGACTTTACTGATCCGTACAGGGTCCCCGACCTTGAACACCTCCTTCGGCGTTCGCTGCGATTGCCTGGGGTACAAGACACGCCGGATTGGGGCTTCATTGCGTTGGGTGACGGTAATGGGGGCTCTCTCTATACTCCGGTGATAGGCTCGATTGTATCCACTCACAAGTTTCGGGAGAACATCGATGTACCGCCTTGTATTCTTATAGGTGAAATATTTATACATGCGGCCTTTGAATGTCCTGTTGACCTTTCCACAACGGAAGCCTTGGTCTCGTTGAACGTATGGAAGAAAAACACCTTCTGGGCTTTCAGAAACTGTTGGAACGGTCTGTTGAGGAATTCCGTGCCTTCGTCGGTTTGCAAATACAAGGGTTTGCGCCCGGTCTTGAACGCCGCTATGAGATTCGCACCCGTTTTCGTCCGGATGGGTACCACCCACGCATACTTCGACAGGATATCGATGCACGTCAAGATATACCGATTCCCATCGTTGTGTTTGGCAAAGGCGCTCATATCGACCAAATCCGCTTGCCACTGGGCATCTATACGACCGACGATGACCTCGTTTCGTAGAAAATGGCGACGGACAGATCGATGTAAGGTATAGGTGTCTTGTTTTTTTAACCAATCTCGGACTTGGGCACGCTGTATCCCCTGAGGTTTGGCCGCTCGATAGAGAGCCGACAATGCACTATAGGCCGCCGGACTGTCGAGACTGTAGTATAAGTTATCCAACACCTTCTCCCAGCTCTTCATGGCGACAAATGATGATGGACCCTGGCTCTATCGTTTATTTATAACGGTATATCTTGGGCCGGAGTTTCTTTCTGATTTTCTTCGTTGGCGTCCACAGTGTCCATGGTAAATAACCAGTCCAACTCGTCTGATGACCGCTCTTCCCCCGTAAGCACTTGATCCACATCTGCCACGGCATCTTCCAATGCAGACCATAGAACAGGGTGAAGGGTAAAATGCACTGTACCTCCATCTAGCCGAGCCAATTGAACAAAGAAGGGGCCGCGTCGGATGTACACATCGTGACACAAGTGGATGAGATCGCCGTCCAGTTCACCAGACAACACCCGTTTGAATTTGGTCCAGCCCTCCCGGGACAGACGAATATGAGCCGGGCACGGTTGTGTAGGGTCTGCATCACAGATGTCTCCTACCTCCTCCATGATATCGACCTTATCCGCATAGACGTGCAGGAAGACCTCTGGGGTCAAGCTGAGATACGCCCGTACTGCCTCCGTCATGACCAGTACGTGAATGGTACAAGATTTGTACTGTCTCGCGTATTTATAGGAAGAACCCCGTGAGATCAAAGGATCGGGCGGTCATGTCACTGGGCTGACAGTCTAGCCGGATAATCAATGGCATCGTCGTCTGCCTCCGCTTCATTGCTAGGTTCGGTAATTTATTCGTTGGGTTCTGCCGCCGCTTCCCTCAGGGCACGAGCCCAGCCCAACTGAACAACTGATCGCTCGTCCGGTGTAAACAACTGGTCCACGATAGGCACCACTTTCTCGAAGGCTGTCCACAGATCGGAGTCTAGGGTGAAGCCTCGCGTAGGGTCTTGGTAACGGCCCAGGCGTGGGAAGAAGGGTTCAGGCCCAGGCCTGGGATTTCCAAAATGGCGGAATGAGCAGTTGGGCGTGAGGAGCTCCTAAACAAAACTTGTATACTTTTCATGTAGATCAGCTAAATTCACTGCTGCAAGGAACCGAGACGTTTGAAGAAGACTGGGAAGCATTACTAGTGCTATTCTTTCGTTATTCGGGACATACCAGAGTCGCACACAGCAGAAAATCAAACGTCCATAAACAAAGAAAATCAACATGGCGGAGAATATCTCTTACAAAGAAGTCACCAGTATAGAAGGTACCTTACGTGAAATATTGATCAAGCTAGATAATATGGTCACAAAAGATGACTTTAAAACGGAACTTGAGAAAAATAACGAATGTATTGTGAAGGAGCTTACAGAAAAAATCGACAGACTCGGAAGTAGGGTCTTGGAAGTTGAGAAACAAAACGACGTTTCACGAGAGGATATGAAGACATTGAGCATGGAGAAAGAGGTCATGGAGGATGAAATTGAAAAACTACACAAGAGGGTAGATCAAGCCATGGCTCAAAACAACCAGCTGGAACAATACACCGGGAAACACAGTATACGGATCTATGGTGTTGGTGGGGAAAGTGTGAGTGAGACTATTGAAGACTGCACAAAAAAGTCCATAGATATTCTCAACACAAAACTTGGAATGGACGTAAAGTACACCGATATAGATATAGCCCACCGAGCTGTGCCTGCCCGGCACAAGTGCGATCATTGTGAAGTTTTTCGACATCAAACTGAAGTCCGACGCTATCAAAAGACGGCGTGCTCTAAAAGGATCGGCTGTTGTAATAAAAGAAGATCTGACGCAGAAGAATCAACAACTATTGAAAGAGGCATTTAATCACCCCGACGTAATTTCATCGTGGTCCGTGGACGGTAAAATATTTATGAAGACGACGAGCGGAGACGTGAAAAGATGGACTGTCGGAGAAAAGCTCGACTGTATTCTCGGCAAAAAGAAAACAGAACGAAAAGTACTGTCAGAGCGAAGATCAGCACACCACCGATAAGCGGTGAGTCTTTATTGAGCAGATCACTTTCAAACTTTGTAAATACAGAACTGTAGCATGTACTTCTGGCAAGACAAATTATTTGCAAAATGCTATTTTATAAGTATAACTTACTGTTGTTTTCTCAATATGCGCGAGGTAACGCCCCAAGACTGGTGTTGTCATGTACGACATGCTATAGATATAATTAGTAAATACCGTTTATATCACTGTTCTAACTGTTCGATTTACTTCCCAAAATATGATTTCTACTTTGTTTTTTTTTTGTTTTTTGTTTTTGTTTTTTGTTTTTGCTGTTGTGTGTGCAAGCCTAATAGATTATTCAGTACAGGAATGCATGCTCCGAAGTGAGTATTGATGTTGTATTACACTGAATGTTTCTTTGTATGAATGTTAGACAAATTCTCTGAACAGAATTGATGTTGCCTTACACAAAATACAACTTTAAATCTAGATTTTTATATCGTAAGAAAGCAAATTATTAATCATATATAAGTGGATGAAATTAAAATAAAATCCGTAAAAATTTGTCCTAATTTGTAAAAGGAGACATTTGAAAAGGATTAACGAGTGTTACCATCCTGTAAAATATCGTATATGCTGTGCAACACGAAAATGATTCTTAATATTGCATTGACCACCAATTGGTCACTTTTCTTCTATGCGCAGTGTATGAGGGCGGTGGTTGTGGTAAAAGTGACAATCAAAAGTGACTTGTGTTCCCAACTTGATTATCTAGTTGCAGAAACATGTAACGTGAAGCTTGGTTAGTATGTATATGAACTCATGTCGGGCACGGCTTGATTGAGATCAAGTACACTGAGGTAGAATGGAGAATTATCCTCTGTTTGGGATCATTGTCCTCTTTGCTTTTGTCTTAATGGAGCCATTCAAACTATAGGATTTGTTAAACAAAGGCCGTGAAATGGTGACTTGAAACACAAAACTTGAAACTGTACAGTTTGCCTGTATAAAAACTGTATACAAAATAGTGACCTTTCTTGAATGGCGAAAAAAATTGTCATTAATTCACAGTTTCAACTATTTTTCCTCCAGTGAAATATGATTTGATGGTAAAGTATCAAAAGTATTATCTCATGGAGAAAATGTTGCTATTCTTTCTCAAATCGACGCTGCTAATTTGAAATTTCATGAGACTTGTCAGCTACCGGAATTGTTTTTGTCTCCTTGACCCTTGACAAGCTTTGAAAGGTACTGGGCTATTAAAGAATACGTGTCGCTCTACATGCAGTACTTCTTTAAATGATTCTTCTCTGATCAGCACGAAGGACACTGGTTTAATAGACATACCAGGCTTATAGTTTCAAGTGGTCATGTTTGCGAACTTAACGATCATGACGATTTAGAACAGTTGGCACTGTGATAAAAAGAACATACATTTTCACTCACGGTATGTTCAGATATTATATACACTTTAATTCACTAAAAAGTAAAACAAAATGTAAATAGCTTCAACCCCTACTCATCAGTCCGCCCTTAATTAATAATACAGCCATGTATTGGTTTTAATTAGTTACATGTGCCTAAGAGTCAGCTATTGCGCATGCTCGATTCTCCAGATTGTTTGCAGATATATATGTATATATATATGCGTGTGTCTGTGCATATGTATGTGTATACACATGTGTACAGTTAGTATGTTACTTGTGCCACCTGTTTTATTGAGAAAAAAAATGATAGAGACTCCACATAGGTCCATACACTACGCATACGTTAGTGTAATGAATATATGATATACATGTAGTCTCAACATTATTATTGACATTTTCATCCTAAAATGTTTTAGCTGAGATATATACGTCGGATGTTAATTCATACTTATTTATTTATTTACTTTTTTTATATATATATATTTTTTTTTTATGATCATCTTTAACATATATCATTGAAGCTAACTTGCCGCTGAGCTGATTAAGAAAGAGACGGTGTAGTCTGGAGCGAATCGTCACCAACCTGCCACAACTGTAAGAAATGTGTAACTGTGATGTTTTCCGTGTCCATGTAGTTGTCGTATCTGTAGTTTTAATGTTTGTGCCAAACACCCAGACCTACCTATGTTACACCACAAAATATATCATTAGAGTATTATCTGCCACTAGGGAGCCTTGCAAAACATCTAAAAATCACCCATCGCTACTTAATAAATAATGGCTGATGATGTGCGAATTGTTTCCATGAACTGTCAAGGATTGGCTGACAAAACAAAAAGATTAGGTGTATTCCGTTACTTAAAAAAAAAGAACTTCTCTATTATATGCCACCAAGACACCCGCACAGATATTAAAAACCAAGATTTAGATACAGACAATTACAAACACGTAAATAATCCAAATGCGAGAAATACTGTCCTAAACATTAAGGAGGAAAGAGATTTTGTCGATACTTGGAGAATAACTCATGCAGATGTTCGGAGATATACTTGGCGTAAAAAAAAAACCGCGGAAACAAGCAAGGCTAGACTTCTTTTTAACGAGCCAAGATATATGCAATATTACAACGAAATCGGATATAATCCCTGGGTATAAAACAGACCATTCGGCAATAACCTTGAGCTGCCAATTCACAAATGCAGAAAGAGGCAGAGGCTTTTGGAAACTTAACTGCTCATTGCTAAAAGATAAACAGTACGTTGATTTAGTAAACAGTTTGATAGACAAAACAATAGATGAATATGCTCCACTACCGTACAATAGAGATTACTTGAAACATATACCCTCAATGGAATTACATACGGAGCCGTAAAAGGGACATGGAAATTATTTTTTTCAACCCCTGAAATTTTTTTTTCTTCTTATTAAGTCGTTATAACGACTTAAAAAAAAAAAAAAAATATGGGGGCTGAAAATTTCTTTTTTCTTCTTATTAAGTCGTTATAACGACTTAATAAAAAAAAAAAAAAAATGGGGGCTGAAATTTTTTTTTTACTTCTTATTAAGTCGTTATAACGACTTAATAAAATAAAAAAAAAAAATAGGGGCTTTTTTTCTTTCTTTTTTTTATTATGTCGTTATAACTACTTAATTGACCAATGAAATTGCAGCATTAAGTCGTTATAACGACTTATTAAGTCGTTATAACGACTTAATTGACCAATGAAATTCCGTCTTACTTTTGCAGCTTTTATTTTGTTAACTGACAACTCCCCGGTGAAACAGCGTTTAGATATGCAGTATGAAGTCTGATAATGCCATTGAAGTAATAAACTTTGGATAAATTGGAGAGATATGTAGGCTATAGAGGTGGGAAAAGTTGACGGCGTCTGCCGACTAAAAGACAACCCTATGACTCTATGCCCAAACCTGCCAATTCACATGGATTCTCTGTGTTGGTCCGATAATATCGCCAAAATTGTTTTGCTCGCCACCAACCATTACAGATAATTGAGGAGCTTGTAGCGTTGGCTCGAGCGGTATGGCGGCTCACTTCAGAGAATTAAAAATGGGTCAGACATGCTGATAATTGTATAGGTATAGCTGTAGTCCACTCCTAAACAGCCAAGCGAAAAAATGTGAAATGCAGACGGATTTTACTAACACCTATTCAGGCACGGCGGAGCCGGGGGAGAGGGGTGGGATGGGTTGAGAGGCTAAACACTGGATTATAGTTTTGATAATTTTGGCAGAGAATAACACATGTGATACAAATGCCGTAATCCTACTATCATAATGCACCACAACACAGCGTTTGCATGCGTAAATTCGACACTTTCTGGGAGAGCCGTTCATAGATTGAACAAGACTGAACTTATGGAGTTTTACATCCAGTTATGAAAAATGGAGAGACCCATGGAGAGTGGGAACTGAGCTCCGGATCGAGCAACGATTTAATGTTCATTCAAAACAAACAGAAAATATACCGTCAAAATGCACCAAAACAAAATAAATCGAACATAATGTATGTAGATTAACTTTCACTTTTGTTTCGCATAAGCACGCATCGATATTGAAAAGTATCAGACCTTATGCCCCCATTTGACATTCTGGTAAAACACATACAAATCAGGACTAACACTTCACACGTGGAGCGCTCGTAGCCATAATGTTTTCATATTCAACATCGAAATATAGTACGCTCACAAACCACATAAATAGATGTCTGTTTAATATATCAATAGATACTCTGATTACATAATCCACATTCGTTTATTTTAGATATAATTTCAAGATATTATTTCTACGTGGAATTCCAGGGTTCGCTGATCTCTCTCTCATTTTTTTTACAGGTCTAATTGGGGGGGACCCCTGACCCCACCCCCCGTAGATCTGCCCTTGATAGTGCCTAACTAAACGCTGTTTCACCGGGGAGGTGTCAGTTAACAAAATAAAAGCTGCAGAAGTAAGACGGAATTTCATTGGTCAATTAAGTCGTTATAACGACTTAATAAGTCGTTATAACGACTTAATGCTGCAATTTCATTGGTCAATTAAGTCGTTATAACGACTTAATAAGACGAAAAGAAAAAATTTCAGCCCCCATTTTTTTTTTTTTTTTTTTTATTAAGTCGTTATAACGACTTAATAAGAAGAAAAGAAAAATTTTCAGCCCCCATTTTTTTTTTTTTTTTTTTAAGTCGTTATAACGACTTAATAAAAAGAAAAAACAAATTTTCAGGGGTTGAAAAAAATTATTTCCATGTCCCTTTTACGGCTCCGTAATTACAGCTTAGCATAAGTAGTCAAGTAGTATCTTTTTTTAGATACATTATTAATGAAAATACGAGGTGATACAATAAAATATTCTTCCATTAAGAAAAGAAAGGAATCAGAAAAAGAAAATAGTTTGGAGGCAAAAATAGCAACATTAGAAGCCGAAATATCGAGTAATTTTACCAAAATAGACGAATTAACGGAGGCAAAACAGGACTTAGAAGAGATAAGAAATAATCAGATACAAGGGGTAATTGCGAGATCAAAGACACAATGGATGAATGAGGAGGAAAAACCAACAAAATATTTTCTTGGAATGGAGAAACGCAACTTTACCAATAAACTCATTACAAACTTAACTACAACAACAGGGGAGACTATATATAATACAAAGGAGATATTAGTCGAACAAAGAAACTATTACAGTGAACTTTACTCAGAAAAGAATAAAAAAGAAAAAGAAAAGATCAATGAATATCTATCAGATACTCGGTTAAATGGTCTTTCGGACGCAGAAGCAGAACAATTAGAGGGCTACATAAGGTATGAGGAACTTGCACAAGCTTTGAAAAAATCCAAAAATAATAAAAGCCCAGGCCTTGACGGTTATCCGGTAGAATTGTATAAAATGTTCTGGAGAAAATTAGGGGGGTTTGTATTAAGGTCAGCCAACGAAGGTTTTGATAAGGGACAACTGTCAATACACAGAGGCAAGGCGTAATTACATGCCTGCCGAAACCAAATAAACCAAGAAATAACTTGAAAAACTGGAGACCGATTTCTCTTCTCAACGTAGGTTATAAGTTAATATCGTCGTGTATAGCTCAAAGATTAAAAACAACACTTAGCAAACTTATCCATGGAGACCAAAAGGGGTTCATCCCAGGCCGCTCAATCGGAGAGAATGTGAGGCTATTATATGATGTAATGTTTGAATCAAAAAATTCCTGGAATCTTACTTTCAATAGATTTCGAAAAAGCCTTTGACTCAATATCTTGGGACTTCATAAATGGGGTCATTAAACAATTTAAGTTCGGACAATCCATTCAAAAATGGCTACAACTCTTTTACAAAAACATTCAGAGCTGTGTTGTTCAAAATGGTCATCTCTCACCCTTCTTTGACATTACAAGAGGTTGTAGACAAGGTGATCCCATATCGCCATACTTATTTTTACTCTGTGCGGAAGTTCTAGGGAAAAGGATCAGGGACAACAAAGGTGTCAGTGGAATCTGGATAAACAATGCCGAACACAAAATTAGCCAATACGCAGATGATACCCAGCTAATCCTTGACGGTTCGGAAAAATCTCTAAGAGAATCATTAAATTGCCTAAGAGACTTTTATGAATATTCTGGTTCGAAAATCAATATTGAAAAGACAAACGCAATGTGGATCGATTGCCTGAGTGGTTCAGAAATCAATATCTGTGAAGAAATTAAACTATCCTGGGTTAATGAATTGACAGTATTGGGTATAAAGTTCAGTTCTATAGACTTTCATGATATATGGAAAATTAATTACATTTCTAAGTTAAACAACCTCAAAAGAGAACTCAGTAAATGGAAACTAAGAAACTTAACCCTACTTGGTAAAATAACAGTTGTTAAATCTCTGGCCTTGTCAAAGCTTGTACATCTCTTCACTTCCCTACCAAATCCTCCAGACAGTGATATTAAAGATTTGAATTCCATCCTTTTCAAGTTCATATGGAATGGGGGCGCAGATAGAATAAAACGAGTTATTATATTCCAAGACTACAAAAACGGCGGATTGAGAATGACTAATCTGAAATATTTTATACAATCATTAAAGTCTTCTTGGATGCGGAAATTGATTCTACAAAGTGGCAAATGGCAAAATATCATAGATGGAGAATATTATGAGAAGATTTGTTCTCTTGGACCAGAATATCTCAAAGTGGTCATAAGAAATATCGAAAATCCCTTCTGGAAAGATACTTTCCAGTCGTGGTACAATGTCCAACGAGCTATGAAAGAAAAAAGTACGTTACATATGTTTAACGAACCACTGTGGTACAATTGCAACTTCCGTGATTCAAACTTATTCATAGAGAACTGGTATAACCACGGTATTAGATTTATTAGAGATATAATCGGCAAAGATGGCAAAGTAATGGACTTTCGAAACTTTAAGACAGCCTACGGGATAAAGGGAACCTTTCTAGATTACATAAACTTAGTACAGTCCATACCCCGACAATGTAAACAAAAATTGGAAGTAAATTATTCATCAATTAACGAAACAGACACCCCTATATCGCAATACATGGAACTACTGGTAGGACAAGTGAAGGGATGTAGCAGCTACTACGATATACTTAACAACGATCAATGTATTTTTGCTACAGCCTACAACAAATGGGAAATGTGTTTAAACAAGCAGCCAGAGGATGCTAGGTCCCCCGCCAAAATGGCAGCAATATTTATAAGCGCTGTCGGTTTCAGAAGATATTCATGAGGATGGCAACAGCTACTTCACAGGCGTAAGAAGCAGAGGGGTCTTTCCACCTTCCCAGGTTTTGAGATCAACTCTGAATGGCTGACTGAATGTTGATTGCTACTGTAATATATTTTCTTTACCATGTAGCATGAAAATTATGTAACTGAAATGCAACCCCAAGAGACAACTCATGGCATATTATCTGCAAACTAAATTTGACAAGAATATGAAGGAATCCTCAACCTATTGCCCAGAAACCAAATTTAGACTTTGCCACAAGGAGTCACCACCTGTACATGTAGGTGCAAGCAGGCAAAACACAATCCCAAATGACATCTCATGTCATGGTATCGGCATATGAACTTTGAGACTATGAAGAGGGGTCTTCAAGTTATTGCCAGTACTAGATGCCCACCGGTGCTCATGTTATTTGGGGCGGGTCACATATGAATACAAAATTTGAGAATAATCTGATGAGCAGTTGCCAAATTATTGCCCGGAAACAAATTTTTCCACCAGGAGACGCCACCTGTAGGCAGAAGCGGGAAAAATACAATCCCAAGGAACATGGTATCGTGGGGACATTTGCATACCAAATTTGAGAAGAA
Organism: Hanleya hanleyi; assembly: GCA_036873755.1. Classification (NCBI taxonomy): domain Eukaryota; kingdom Metazoa; phylum Mollusca; class Polyplacophora; order Lepidopleurida; family Hanleyidae; genus Hanleya; species Hanleya hanleyi. The sequence goes on along the minus strand of JAVTVY010045174.1, from coordinate 422 downwards.
TCCGATGAGGGTCCTCAAGTTATTGCCCAGAAACCAAATTTAGATTTTGATACCAGGTGATGCCGCCTCTAGGCGCAAGTCAGTGAAATGCATTATCAAGCGACATCTTATGTCACGGTACATTCTTACAAAATTTGAGAAGAATCCGATGGTCACAGGTCAGTTCTCAAGTTATTACCCGGAAACGAATTTGTGATGTTGCCATCAGGTGGCGCCACCTGTGAGTGCAAGTGAGCGAAAGGCAATCCCAAGCAACAGCTCCTGTCATGGTAAATGCATGCCAAATTTGAGAAGAATCCGATGAGCCGCAACGTTTCTCATGTTATCCAGAATGTTATCACTTGCAGCATGGAATAATGGAATGAACTCTAGTGGCGCCACCTCCGGGTGGATTTTGCTGAAACGCATCACCAACGGTGTTT
>JAVTVY010045173.1:0-21850 GCA_036873755.1 Hanleya hanleyi | reverse complement strand
AGAGGCAGAAGAACTAGTGTCCGTTGACGTCACGATTCTTCAAACATGGAGGCCTCTATGTTGTTCCAGTGTAACGAAGTTAAAACGTTTAGTACTGCTTTGAAAAAATTGTAAAAAAATATCTGATACACGATTTGGATTCTATGAGGAAAAAACTGGCCATGCACGGATCACCGAGTTTACATTCCCTTTAAGCTATCACGCAGTAGACTATGTCAATCCAAAATCAATTTTATTGTTTTCCTGAACCCCAGTACGGACGATTATATGCATATACATGCATAAATGTATAGCCATCAGCACACAATATGTGCAAAAGAAGAATATGCTAACCTGCCCAACTCTTCTGCCAGTATGGTACAGTCTTGATCCGAAGATACGGCTGGTATGTCTTCAGAACGAAGCCGCCCTCTGAAACCCTTTCTGAAGAACGGAATCACCCACCTGTCAAATATTGATAGGAAGTTAAAGGGTTACAGTTCCAATCAGCAATAATCAAGTTATATTGATGTCAAAGTTATTGGACAGTGCAAAATAAATGCTATCAGCGCTGAAAATTATACAAGTAGAGTTTTCGAGTATAGGTGTCTCCGTCGAGGCGTTCTCGCTTCGGACCCGAGCAAAATGTTACTTTTTGACTGAGTTACAAATCATGGTTACGAGTCATTTTAGGACTGTGTCGGAGAAAAGAGATGAAACCGTAATGATTCTGTAAAATATCCAGTGTTCATCTTAATCGTCCGTATGTAATTCTATGTGATGCATACATTTTGCTGGATGTGGTTGGTAATGTCGGTCAATTATGAGTCACAATCAAACACAGAAACGCTTTAAGAATCTTGTTCATAATTTATAAGGATTCATATTGACGTAACAAAGATTTTTGATAGAAAGATCGTGTCAATATATTAAAAGATTTATTTTTATATCAGATTTCCTTTAAACGCGGCATAAAAAGGGGGTGGAAACGGATGCCGGTGTACTGACTGCATATCGAAAAACATCACACGAAACAAAAATGATTCTCGTGGTGACTTCTATCTCAACCACGCTTTCATTGTATCTGTCCACGCCGTTATCTTGTATGGCATGACACCACGTATACGGTATGATCTATGAAAGTTAATGCAAACCAATCAAACAATAGGATACACGTATGCTATTGGGTATTTCTGAACAATATATATACATAGTTATCAAACTCACCAGAAGAGGAGCCGTGTAAGCCAGTTAGCAGATTCATAAGGACATTTCACCCTCTGCGGACCAGTCTCTTTCTCCAGCATTGCTTAGCTGTTGTGACTGCAAAATTGGTATGCATATACATGACAAGCGTCAAAACCGACACTCAATATTCAGCCGTTGTCTATCACGGAATTGCCGCTTCCCAATAATCGAAAGACCTATTCCGTATGACCGTTAGCACCAATTCCAAATGTGAATGAAATAAAAATAATAAAAAGCGCAAGATTGTTTCCCACAAGAGAGAAGCATTCAACAGTTTTCAATGATGTTAGCAAGATATGTTCTATACATAAAATCCAAATCACTGACTATTACTTTTTATCCAAATGGGTTCCTAGTCGTTTCTAGATGCAGCTCAGTGACGCTTGGATTGTAGTGTTCATGCAAGTTTCACAAATTTGGCGATATGAGCGTAGCGTGCAATATATACGGCGGTACGTTTAATAACTTAGTTTAACGACTAATTCCGCTCAACCCGGGGCTAGGGTGTTCATATGTGTTCATATGAACGGTCACAATCAAAGAGTGATATAGATCACACTATAGATAACGATTTTACAACGTATATCATGTGGATTAAGAACACTTATCAGCGATACTGATATGATATTTTTGAAAAATCATGATGTCTTGCTGGCATCATTGAAAACTGTAGACCGCTTCTGTCTTACAGGAAATTATCCTAGGTTTTTGTAAACAATGATTTATCGTTTTCATTTGGTGTACTGTTGTTATTTGGATTATGGCCGCGGAAATTCTGTAATGGACGATGGCTGAATATTGAATGACGGGCTAGGCGCTTGAATATTATTGTGTATTGCCACTTAAACGGACTAGTGACATTGACTTTTGGATCACCCGAACGTAAATGCAGTCAGATTGACTTCATGAATTGTCATCGTGACCTCCTAGGAATATCCAGGCACTGGTTCCTTCTAAGTCGATTTGTCAATCATGTAACTGATTTAGAAAAGATTTTTTTGGAAACGTAAGCATAATCAACTGGATCAACCCATCATCTTTTCTTCTCTATCAATTTACACATTAAACCTGAAAGGATCTTCTGTGATATATTGGCTCATTGTGTATCAAGTTGTTCTGCATAGATTGTAAGTGGATTTCGACCAAGAGTCTGTCATACTGACAGAATTTGACCAACCAAAATCAATATTGTGCTAGGTTATACTCCCTAGATATGCCGTCATAACGATACCTTACATGTAACACAAAAGCCATTAGAAGTGGATATATGTTGTCATATGTAACCCCTACCCCCTAATTTTCGGGTTAAAGTTCAAGTTCTCTGATCCGCTATAAGTGCCTCTAGCACATTATCTGCCCATGTTTCAGACTGGTCAACCACTGTTAAAGGATGAGTCTATGTCTGGTCTAACAAAAAATCACAATGAAAAATTTCTATACCGGGGATTGAGATTCATTATAAAATAAGTCCTTTTTCTTTTTGGGATGATGGACTACAAGTGCAATTAACACATATTTACCAGTATAACCTAAGCAAACGAGACCGACGAAATTGCATAGAGACGATATCCTCCACTCCAGCCCTATTCTATATTATATATCTTCCTGTGCTCTTTGTTTGTTATTTGTCCAATCTCAAGTATAGCGAATGTAAAGATCTAAACTGAACTAGAAATGCATCGTGAAATTTGAATGTGTGATGGTTACCCGAGAATAACTCCCTCGGACGTGACGGCAGTGAACATGATTTTCGTTTGAAAGTGAAACGGGTAAAAGTTATTGTTATGTGCTGTAAAAATGCTGAAGTTTCATATCATGCGAACTGGTGATTGTCAGTTGCTCTAAACTGGATTTATTCAAGTTTGAAAACGGTCGAATATGCTCTTTCGACATTTTAGGGACATTTTCCGAAGGGATTTGCCTTCATATATAAAATATGACACCTCAAACCAAAACAATTTGTGTGTATTTATTATCACAATGGTTAGTGTTACAATGGGTTGAAATATAATTCTGGTTTGAGGTGTCACATTTCATCAAAATTAAAAATTGTGCAAATGCTTCGCTTGTATTCTAACAGAAAGGTTATGTGAGCAAGTAAAAATGCTTTTCAAGCGGACGTCGTCGTAGTCCAGTTGTTAGGCTGCTCGCTTTCAAAAACGGTGTGGTGACCAGTTTGTTGAGCTATGAGTTCGATTCACATTTGGATCAGAAAAATTTTCTTCCTATTTTCTTATTCTTTCTTTGTAATATTTAACCTTTGGATTTATTTATGTTATGTGAAACAATCTTCAGTGATATTCAGTTAATAAAATATAGATATAACTGTGTATACATATTTCTGCATTCACTGCTACAACTCGACCCTTATTGCAGCACACTCATAACATGTCCAAGTCACCGTGACTGAATGGGCTTATTTTCATGGGTCAGCAATACTTCCCATGTATAAAAAACGAGGGAATCTTCATGTGTATTTTCCTGAACTGTTCTCGTTATATTTAAGAATCATTATAGTTCTCACTATGAACAGTAAATGTACTATTCAACAAGTCGAAGTGTGAGTGTTGTCACAAGAATACGCGTTCAGGCCAGACCAGAGAAAAATATCTGGTTCACAATGAAAGTGGTAAAACGCAGGAGTGACTTTGAAGTTAACACTGATTTGAAATCTGCGAATGATGATACCATCGAAGCGCCTACAGCCGTAGCCGATGATGACCAGCCCGAGGCGGGGTCAGGTTCCCGTTGTGTCATACTACCAGATCTTCTACGGCAAGTTCGATTTGCAACATTACAATGACGTAGCTCGTTAAAAGAAGTTACTTTTGAAACAGCAATAATTTCACATAATCGCAAATTATTTAACTGAAAGACGGTTGCGAGTTGATATATGATACATTGAGTAATAACTAATCCTTTTGTATTGTTTGAAAATGGGGTAAAAATGGAATTTCGACCGAAACGAATAATTCTGTACGACTGGCCTACAAAAGCGTTACTGTCGAGGAAACCTGTTCATTTAAAAATAGAACGCACCAAAATAGCACAGAGTCCACTGTGCATTTGACGTCATAAAGGGCAGCTGACCCGGCCTGGACAATAGATACACACACGCCAGTGTCCGAGGGAGTTATTCTCGGGTAACCATCACACATTCTTTAAGTGAAGTATTGAGTTGATGAGCCGCGAATTCCGCCACAAGCAATCAACAGATTTTTTTCAACTATATGCTGCAGGTCTGAGCGGTGACCTATATATGTTGGTTCACATACAGATATTTTCAGGCTTATCGTCGAGGCACTGACCGGACCCCTTTTGAAAATGGGAAAAAAGTGTTCCGCTGATTTTCAATACATTGATATTACATTTTTAGTATATTGAAATGGGGAGCTTATGCTCAACGCAACGTATATTGGCAAGGATAACGTAACAGGACGCATCTATACACATTCGTTGGAGTCTGCACCCATTATATCTTATAGAAGAAGAAACAAGTTTAGATACTCAATAATTTGAGCCCACGGTACAACGTCTCGTTTAATGAGAAATCCTTATTTCACTCTGTTCCATTTAGTAGCGGGCCATGTTGATTGGCTGACAATCATGCACACAAATGTTGCACGCGTTTTAAGCCGTATGCAATCATAGGGTGTATCATCTGATGCCATGATGTCTTGTCAAAGTACCAGAGTCACAATTCGGGGTTACGTTGACCAGTAACAACATACAGCAGTAGTATACTGTTCACCAAGCAGAACCAGACAAAAAATGTCACAGAAGTCAATGAAGTGTATCAATGTCGGAGCTCCAGATGACATTTCAGATATTACTTCATTGAGAATTATTTGCTCCCCTCCCCGCCATAACGTGCGTGGTCAAAATGTACAAATCTGGGTTATACTCCCCCAATACATGTGCAAAACAATGTTTAAAACTTACCATGTAATACACAAAACCATATAGAATGCGAATGTGATATATAGGTCTAAATGCAACAGATTCGATTTTGGATCGACAGAGACGATACGCATCAGAAAACCGCTGAAAACTTTTCTCTCGAGTGAAATAAAAGCTGGAATTTATATAAATACATAATTATACTATGCCTGCTTGTAATTTATTGCTATTATTGTCGTGAGACCCAGGCGGGGTGAAATGTGTTCAATATTGCGGACAAGACACCTCTAAACGGTGAATCTAGTTCTGGGATCCACCGTAGACAAATTTCGAAATTGTATGTAACACAATTTTGTCACACGCATTTCAGAGGCATGTTCGGCGTGAAGCGATTCACAAAATTTACCTCTTTAACAGCAAACAAAATTAAAGAAGGCCAAGACCTTGATGTTTATAACAGCCTTCCCACCAGTTTTAATGTTTATTGTTTCAAAGTTTTTTGCTATATGTATATAAACACCGAATATGTTCGAAATTTGCTTATGTTTCTTATGAGTGCCAATAGTTTCATTTATTTTCTAACCTACTTCTTGCTACTTTGTCATTTCATGCTACTTTATCGCTCAACGCAAAACGTGGCATTTCGGATTTGAGCTCTTCCAGAGATATAGTCAAATTATTCTGGATGTGAATAAAACACCCCTTCAAGCGTCGGGATACGTCATTATCCAAGACACTGTGGGTGGTTACTACTATGGACGTAATATTAGTCTTCTGCGTTAAAGAATAAAGGTGATTAATATAATTTAATGTACGAGGTATCACAATAGCCTGATGCAGTATAAAATGTCAGGTGTAAAGGTAATTAGGTCAGGATCAGCCTAATAGAAGTTTCTATTACACATGGTGGTCATCTTGCTTTTCCGAAATACGAGATCTGTTTGACATGCTTCGTCGAGATTTTTATGTGTATTTACAAAATACGTCTGTATATTTTAGTTTAACTGATATGATCACTTGGAAAAGTAGAATAAAAATACAAACTTACTTGCTTGATCGAAACACTTACAGAACAGAGCTGGTGCGTCCACTCAGTAGTTTCTCGATGCAGTAAGAGTGTTCTTGCTATTTATTAGAGCGTAACATGACAGCCTATACTAGATAAGCTAGCTTATGATGCATGTACACGCGCTCTACTTCTATAAATCGCTCCTAACCAAGACATGCATATCTTATCTTCTTTTCGGTTTTGTGGTTAGAATAAGCATGACGATTACTGGAATAAGCGATGTGGAATATCCACAACATACGCACTGGAGATACACATTTGGGTTCCCCATTAGTCACGGGTCGCAGTTTGATTAACATAGCCCAAACTTGACAGCTATTTTAGCAAGCAAAACTATTAGTCTGCAAATAATGACATACGAAATGGACAGATTACAGTTTGTGAGTTAGCAGAGGCTCTGTGTATAATTGTGAAGCATAAATCAACCAGATCAATTAGGTATATCACACAACAGCAGATCAAAATTCAACTGGTTGATGCCAAAAGTTAAATATTTAAACATGGTGTTACCCCAGTCTGTCATGTCTTGAGCTATGAACAGTCTTGCTACGAACCTATTCCGTCCTCATTTTCTGTGATGTGATGAGGTATATGAATGCTATGTAAACATCCCGACCCCATAATCTATGATGAGATATGAATGGCCTGGTTATGAAATTATTCCGACCTGTGATGTGATGAGGTATGAATGGTCTTGCCCTCAACATATTAAGACCACATAGTCGGTGATGTGATGGAGTATGAACGGCCTTACTATCAACATACTCCGACCCCATAATCTGTGATACGATTAGGTATATGCACGACCTTAATATCAACCCCATAGTCTGTGATTTAATGGGATGTGAACAACCTTGCTAAGTACATATTCCGACCCCATAGTCTGTGGTGTGACAAGGTGTGAACAACCTTGCTATGAACATATTCTGATCCCATCGTCTGCGATGTGGTAAGGTATGAACGGTCTCGCTATCAACATATTTGATCCACATAGTCTGTGTGTGATTATGTAGGATCGGCCTTGCTATGAACAGATTTCGACCTCATAGTCTGTGATGTGATGAGGCATATGAACGGCGTTACTCTCAACATATTCCAACCTCATAATCTGTAATGCCATAAGGCATGAACGGCATTGCTTTGAACATATTCTGACTTCATAGTCTGACATATGAACGGCCTTACTCGCAACATATTCCGACCTCATAATCTGCGATTTGAGGAGGTAAGAATAACCTTGCTATGAACATAATCCGACCTCATAGTCTGTGATAAAGTGTTAAGCGGTTTTCAGAAGAGTCTAGGGTTAGTGTTAGTCTCAATTATCTTACTTGAAATTAATATTTGGCCTCTAAAATCGCATTTTAGTGAATTATTTTTCCCACATTTTAGTTTGCCATAAGAAGGAACATTCCATAGATTGTAAAATAAGAGGGCACGTCCAATCGATCGAGAGCGTTTATCGATTAACGAGTAAATCCGATAAATAACTCGTCTCGAAGGGTCCCAGTTTATCTCTATCGATTGTTGTCTAGGTTTGCTCCCGGCTTTCACTCGAAGCAAAATACAACACATATAAGTGAAGTGGGAAGAGGTGCCGACATACTGACTGCGTCACATGACTTCACAGTATAGTCTTCTGGTAAACCTATTCTAAAGCACATACCAAGAATCTAACGATTCGTGATATGTGTTGTATCTCAGGTCCCCTCGAAATAATTCGACTTGCTTCGAGAATGTAATCGAGATGCCTTCAAATGAAGGTTTGAACCATTTGTAATGCGTATATACACTTTTCTGTGGCGAGATTAATATCGGTGATTACATGCATTAAAATACAGATAATGAATGAGATTAAACATGAATCATTTAATTTTATTTTGTTGTTTCGTCTAGGGACATGTAGTCATAAACACTTGCTCTGACAGCGCGATTTGTCCAGGTTATCTTGATAAATCTTTAATGAAATAATATTTGATGTAATCTCGACTCGACAATTATAGTACCACATTCGTCAAATATTTCCCAAGTATCCAAATATACAGTGGCTGGGGGCTGGTAATTCGCTGAAAACCGCCGATAGTAAAATTATATGTTGTCGTTGTTTGCACTCTGAATTGGGCAATAATTTCTTTTATCAATCATGTTTATTTTGGTAAAATTTCTCAACACATGATATCAGCAATAAATAATGGAACGCGAGTATATTATCAAGCCCACCAAAGCTATTGTTTCATTTTTTTTTGTTTCAGAGGAATTAGCCCCTGTTGTTTCAAGTCGAAGATTTTTCAGACCGACTTTGGTGTGAATTATCAACACCTCCAGCTCCGATTGTCAGTATTTCGGCTAACCGCTCCCAAGCAAGCTTAAAGAAGAAAAAAATGTGTTGATATAATTAATCTCCTTATTTGAAGTATATCACAAGATAGTAATTCTCTGTATTGAATAATACCAGATTATAAAACAGAGGTTAATACACCGGCCAAAAACATTTAAAATAACCTTCATTTGTCGGTTGAAACGATGCATGTTTGGGTGAAAATAATTTTTTAGAAAAAATAATCAAGGCATGCTTCCATATCATTAATATTCAGGTCCTATCCAGTTGATGTGCCATTTCTTCTGCGTCCGATACTAGCCAGATATAAAATCAATCATCGATGTGAGATAACATTCAATTATATATTTGTAATTTATCTAGATAAATGAATCGTATTCTTTGAGTTTGATTCAGGAAACACCAGAAAATGAATATATCGGATAAACGTTGTATAACATGGGCAAAACCTCTTCAATACAATCCGTTGTCGGAATTCTGTTTTGGGCCAAAATATGGGTATATGGTCTGCTTCCAGAAAATATAGAATGTAGGTCATTCCCCCCTGTCCCCCCCTGTCCCCCCCCCCGTCCCCCCTGTCCCATTCCCCCTGTCATCCCCCCCTTGGACATATTCCCCCGTCATACTCCCCCCCTTATATTTACTTGTCCAAAAAGCTGTGGTGGGTTAAATATTTAGGTCATTTTTTCTTCCAGTAAAATAATACCAATTTTTATTTGTCATAAACTGTTACAGGAAAAGACAAATGTTTTTTTTTTTATGTAATTCCACCAATAAATTATTTTCTTCACAGATATATCTTTAAGTAGTCTTAGATAGGCACAAATTTTACCAACCAAAGTTGGTAAGTCAGAATGCAAAGGTTTCAAAACTGCATCTTGGGTTGGGGAGGGGGTAAGAGTTGACCCTTGATTACTATTACTCAAAGTTTGAATTGAATAAGTCTGGATGAACAATACGCATGATGTGTGTAATACAATGTATGGATTTTATTTTCATAATAATTTAAGCATTTAAGGAGTTACATGTTAAGCACACTCAATATGAAGATGACAATTTAAAATAAGCACTGAATTGACGGTACATACAAAAAAGATGGCATAAAGCAAGTTGAAACTTTCACTACTAAGTAATAATATAATACATGTTAAGCACACTCAATATGAAGATGACAATTTAAAATAAACGGTGCAACCAAAAAATAAGGACGTAAGCAGTATCCGACTGCCCTCAGGGTAGGCATTGGCATAATTTTACTGGAAGGAAAAAATGACCTAAATATTTCTCACAACAGCTATATGGACAAGTAAATATAAGGGGGGGTGGAAATGACGGGGGGGATATGTCCAGGGGGGAACATGACAGGGGGGGGATGACAGGGGGAACATGACAGGGGGAACATGACTGTACTCCGAAAAGATGGTACCCACGCAAAACTCTGATCGCTTAAGACGCAAGAAACGTCCAAATTAACGGCAACAAAACTCAGACATCTATAAACCGGGACCCCCTTCGAGATTACCGATTAATTTAATTCCCATTTTGGAAACCGGGACATTTCGATCGAAATGGAACCGGGAGCAAACCGGGAGACGTCGCCAGGGGTCCCGTTTCTGTCCTTCCGGTTTCAGCCGAGAAATTTCGAAGATCCATCTTGAAGGCATCGAGAAAGTGCCTCGATTAATTGGACGTGACCCCTAAGTAATAAAACAAATCTCATTGTTCTGTTCATGCATATTGGGAAATCATGACCTTGAATGATAGTTAGATATGTTTGATATGACAGGTGGTATCATTGGGGAATATTTTCTTGGCCATCCACATACAGTAGCATACCTTGCCCAAACTCAAAACTGGGTACAGACTACTTAAAATCCTTATCCGATTGGAGATCGAGTATTATTGAATATTCTATTCATTTCTAACATGCTGAATGCCCTAGGCCAGAATTTCACGCACACGCCTGCATTTGCCTCTGTATAGTGTGAACTTCGTGTATGATCGATGTACATATTTTTTGAAGAGCTTATTTCTCTTTGATTACAGGCCCGATTTCTATGAAGTTATTTAAATTTGAATTCAAATGATGACATAAAATGAGCCTCTATTTTCAAATGTTTATTTTTTGGGGGAAACCGCACATTTATCACTCGAATTTCGGCCTAGATCTTTTCGGTTATTCTTTCGGTTAATTGAACACAATTATATAAAATCACTCAAATATGCGTATCTCATTAACGAGAGCATCATTTGGAAATTGAAGCATTGCGATTTTCTTTACTTAGTTCAAAACACCCATGCCAAATTTCGACTCTCCATAATGAATAATTTTCAAGAAATAAATCGTTTTCTAAAAAAAGCAAAAACAAATGGAGTGATCACAGTAAAGCAATAAACATATCAGAGTATAATTATGTATCTCGACATGACCAGCTTAACGGTCATCCATGGCACTGACTGATCACCACTAAACATGACCGTCATTACTGACAGTGGTAAGGCAAAACCCATGTACTTCAAGGTGCCATGAATCCATGCACTTCAAGATCCTCATGGTGCTCATATGAATAGTCATAGCGTGACCGAGATACATCATTCTCTATATGAAGACTTTACAACTAATAAAACTAATATCATATGGATTAAGAATGCTAATCAGAGATACGGGTTCGATATTTTTGACGTCTTGCCGGTGCGAAGGCTGAGAATGTTGGCTAAGAGTGTCCGGTCCCTATCTTCTACCCCAGCTAGGACACTTTTCCCCACATTGGGGACAAGTGATCGTCCTTGGTTCCAATCGAAAAGGATATGAAAAGGGACACTAATCACCAGGACATTCTTATCCATCACACCGGCATCATTCAGAAATGTTGACCGCTTCTCTCTTGCAGGAAACTAGCCTATGTTTATGTATACTATGATTGTCTTTTTGAATTTGGTGCTAATGCTGGAATATGGGATAGGTTTTTGGATTATGGACGCGGATATTCTTTAATGGACGACGGCTGTATTATGAATGACGGACCAGACGTTTGTAAGTAAAATATCATTTTCAAGAAAATTACTTATTTAAATGAGATGAATTTTTTTCACACTGTAAATTAAGAATATACTAATATAGATAACTACAAATTATGAAACTATTGTCAGGTCTATTATCTAATTATATGAAAAGAAAAGAATGAAATTTTATTCACCAACTGGCATAGAGAACACAGATATAAATGGAGTGAAGATTACATTTGCGGGTATAAAACCCAGTTGGGCTTGTTCTATCGCAAAGATTTATAGCATTTAGCAGTTGAGAGAATGCAGAAGGTGAATTACGGTACACTGATAAATTATCTTAGCATGTGGTACAAGGCAACGAGATAAAAATATACAAGCTAATTAGGCATCGAGTAGAAAGGACCTCAACTTCGATTTGAATAGTGATGAGGATTTAATGATTTTAAGCGTTGAGGTTAGCTTATTCCATTCCCTGGGTCCAGCTGTTCTAAGGGTATAAGACATTTCATTTAACTTAGTAAAGTAATTTCGAAATTGAGCTGGTATTAGTTCAGCATGATATACAAACTTTTGGACAAAGCTCAGACTTGTATACAGATTCAAACTAAGAAGTGGTAGGATTTTTAAAGTGGTAAACATTGGTTGGGTATGATCTCGTTTATTTGATAGAGTGATAACACGGATGGCGCGCCTTTGTAGAAGTATCAACGGATTCAGGTGACTGACATACGTGTTCCCCCACAAGATATTGCAGTAAGATAAATAAGGGTAGATCATTGAATAGTAAAGAATATAAAGCGTGTTCTTGTTTACCGAAATTTTAACAGAGTTAATAATACAAATGTTTCTCGCTAGCTTTTTACAGATGTAGTCAATATGATGTGTCCAGTTGAGCCTATCGTTGATAAAATTATACATGTGCACTATTGACAATTTAAAACAGTCGTCCATTAAAGGATATCCGCGTCCACAATCCAAAGACATATTCCATATAACATTATTAGCACCAAACTCAAACGGACAATGAGAGAAGCGGTCAACAGTTTTCAATGATGCCAGCAAGATATCATGATGTTCCGAAAATATAAAATCCGTATCGCTGATCAGTATTCTTAATCCATAATATTCGTTGTAAAGTCATCATCTAGAGAATGATGTATCTCAGTCACGCTTTGATTGTTACTGCTCATATGAACACCATGAGGATCTTGAAGTACATGGGTTCATACGGCCCCTAGCCCCGGGTTAAGCGGAATTAGACACAAGCTACGAAACGTAACGCCATAAGTCTTGCACGCTACGCTCGTATTTTGCTCAATATGTATCGCCAAATTTGAGAAACTTTGAGTGGAGGCGGGTGGTGGTATAGCCCTGTTTTATAAGTTTGTTTTGTGATGTTGAGTACAATTGTCACATTTAACACAGGATCTAGCAAATGCTAATAGGCGAGATATGTATACGCCATATGCAGGTCCCACTGGCATATTACTGTTCAGAAAGGGAAACTTTACGATGTCGAAATTGTAATCATCTCTTTTGTCAAAGTCGACGAGAGAGAAGGCCCGCTTCATTTTTATAGAGATATAGGTCTAAATATGATGTACCTTTTGGGCTATCTGTCGTTTCCTTCAAGTCCAGTGATTTACATAGGGATTATCCACAGCGAGAAGATCGTCTATATAGCGTTTGATGAATGAGAAGGAACGGGCCTTGAATGGATCAGTTTTATTGATAACAAGTATTAGAGAGGACAATTCAGTTGTCACTGACTAAAATCCATGTTCAATAATTTCTCTTATTAGGGATCAGTCAGTACCATACATGGCGCGCGGGTTGTTGGGTGGGCACGAGTTCCTGTTGCTTCAATGCATCTTGCTGAGAAGCAACAGGAACTTGGCAATGTGATGGCTAGCACTGTAATATCACTTGTCTTTATTGCACCATGTAAGCGTCCTGTCTGTGTCTTGTGTGCTGTCTTCAGCGTTTTAAAGGGTGGATGGGGGTGCCTGGTTCCATGCTGCTCCAAAGATTTCTTCCCTGAAGTAGCAGGGACGTAACTTGGCTGGGTGGTGCTTAGTTGGTTCGTCGCGATATGGCTGAAATAGTCTTGAAAGCGACGTTAAATTTTATTGAATCACTCACTCACTCAAACATGGCCCTTAAAGTGGTCTCCTTTGAATCAGATGAGAATTTTGTGATTTATCATACGATTTTGAAGGTTATTGTCAGATATTGTGTACATTATCATTTATCATAAATCTTTGATTTGCAGTGCAGTAGTCTTTTTTTCTGTTGATATTGTGGCAGGGGCAGTGCTATTTTCAGTGAGAGCTACTGGACTCCATTCAGGAGAAATTTTCTTTGCGTAACGGTCGTTCTTTAAATAGAGGAAGCGCCCCTTCTTCATTTTATATTAAGGCAAGAGCCGTCTTGTTTTGAGTAAGAGCTAATAATGTTACCTAAAATCATCCTAAGCAACTGCTTCACTGTACTTTAAAACGGTACATAGTGGTTGGAATTAAATTTGCACAATATCGGATAGATTTTCAGGTCGGAACATGCACCATTGGTTATATTGTGTAAGGAAATCTTAACGATAACGATTGTGATTGGGCAGTAAATGTATATAACGTTATAACGGTGCTGTCTGTAGTCAAAACATGTTTAGAGGATCAACTCCTATGAATTTAGAAATCCGACAAGCCTATTTTCTATGAAACTGTTAAAAGTAACTATAAAGTAACTTGAAATTTAGTTGGGGATGAATACCATTATATTACGAAATGTAGTGAATTGAGAGAGGAAAGACGAGAATCTTACCAAGTAATGTACATTAGCTTCCGAGTATGTTCAAAGTTTGCAACCTTTTCGGAACAGACAAAAGTATAATATGCAATTGGCCAAATTTGTTAGTCATTATGACGAGCACTGTATAACACTGTATAATCGCCATCTCTCATGATGTAGGCATACATTTGCGTTTATGCCATGCCAATGGCCCGAGAAGCAAATGCTATCTATCTGAGCCAATACTGTGATAATGTTCATGGACATTCTTTTAAAATATAACCTTCAAAATTCTTTCAAAGAATGCTTCGTACGCTTGATTCGGCAGTTATTGTAATATAATTATAATAATAACATTTATTCACCAGGATCTCACCCAGAACCCCCGTCTCCCAATATAATACTTTCGTAACGTTGGACGCCCATTTTCACCAAGAGTAATATAATATTTTGCATCAATGAAGCGGTACATCAGCTTTCCGTTTGAGATACATACGTGAAAAGACCTATCGAATATAATGAGTATAGAGAATCAAGAATTCAGCATACTACTTCTTGTGTCTATTGCTGGTAGCTTCATATACAATACAATATACTTTATTTTCATATATGATACATACAGTAATTATCATGATCAAGACGTGGGACATGTACAATACTATTGCATTAGAACATAAAACAAACATTACACACGTAATACCTATACAAAACTCAAAAACCCTGTATTATGACATATAAACAGGTAGGACAACACTTTGACATAAAACAGATGAACCAAACACTATGACATGTAAAACAGACAATAAAAACCTATAAAACAAACGCTATGACATAAAAACCTATAAAACAGACACTACGTGTATGACAAAAAGAAAATCAAAACAGATAAAATAAACAATATACATACATATGAAACAAACGATATAGGCATAAAAACTATACTATGTTCACAAATACACACAAATAGACAATACACATTGACAGTTGTTCATGTTAAGATGCGGTGGCAGCGAGATCCGCAAGATACATAGTTCTCTCTTGTAACATTTGAAATAAAAGTTCTCCAGCTTTGGTGATAGGTGGTTTGACGGATTTATTACAAAGGAAAACTTTTCTTGATCAGATACTTGCCCAGAGAATATGCAGCTGTTTTCTATGTTTTTGTAGTGCGTATTCCTAAGTTTCTCTGTTGAAGGACATTCGGATATAAAATGATATTCATCCTCTATCATATCATGTGTGTGTTTTACACCGCCTTTACAACTTTTGTCTGTATTTATTTTTCTGTATCTGCCCGTTTCAATATCTAGTCTATGTTCACAGATTCTTAATTTCGTTAATGATTGTTTCAAGTTTCTGATTTTTTTTATATGTTGTAGATATCCAGCCATATGGTGTATGATTGATCTATATATGTATAATGTAACAGTTTTTCCCGATTTATCCAGCTTGTTATGGAGAAATTAATATATTTAGTTTTAAGCTTTTCTTTTAACGTTTGGACAATATTTTTTTGTTTACTTTTTGAAAGTGATAGCTGACCTAATTCTGTTTTATTGATATATTTTTTCATGATAGTTGTGGCGTAGCTGTGCCATCCTATCCCGCACAGTAGCAAGGTATATGCCTTCCAGAGGTATATACCTCTCTGGTACTTTAGACGTGCCTTAATTGTACCTTAACGATACCTTGTAGCCCAGTTGAGTTATTGTACCTTCAATAGTACCTCTTGGGGTTCGGGTGGTGTGCCTTGAGAAGGTATATACCTGATCAGTACCTTGCAAATTCTGTACCAGTACCTCCACAGTACCTTATCTACTTAGCTTAATTTTCATCAAATTGAACTGTGCCTTGATGATACCTCTCAACTTTGTTAATTTTACAACAACTTCGGATGTACCTTGTTGATACCTCCTAGACTTAGACATTTACTCTAGCCAAATCTATGTACCATATCAACTTGTTCATTTTCAACAAATTGGACGTGAGACCCATTTCTTAACATGAACATTTGTACCGCTAGACAGTATCTTGACAAATTCTGTACATTTTGACAGGTTCTACTACACTTTGCAAAGAGAACATATGTAAACAGAGGTAGGTCTTTCGTGTAAGGATATATTGTTTGAGGTCAATTCGGACAAGCACTAATTATGCGACATCGGGCGGAAATATCGGAAAGATTTTCAGGTCGGAACATGCATCATATATTGTGTAAGGAAAACTTTTAACGATTGTGACCTTTGTATCGGGTTTGCAGCAAATGTATATAACGTTACAACGGTGCTGTCTGTAGTCAAAGCATGTTTAGAGGATCAATTCCTATAAATTTAGAAATCAGACAAACGTATTTTCCATGAAAATATTAAAAGTACCAATAAATTTGCAAGTTATCTTATATCAGAAAATCTGTCCAAATTATAGCTCAAATTTAGAATCAGGAACAATCGACTTCCAATAGAACCGGACTGATTTATACCCATAAGCCCTAAAGTGAACGTATGTGTATATTCTGTTGAAATTTAGTTGGGGATGAACACCTTTATTTTACGAAATGTAGTGAATTGGAAGAGGAAAGACGAGAATCTGACCAAGTTATGTAGATTAATACCCAAGTATGTTCGAAATCTGTGAAAGAATATCAATTTTCGCGTTTCCGGTCTGTGATATCACTAAAAAAACACAGCACGCTCCCTCAGTTCCAGTCCACGTGTGACGGATACATGCGGCAAATGATGCAAGGTTCGAATTTCGTCATATTACTTACATCAGCGAAATGGAAAGGAAGACAGTTCTGTTATAATCTGCGACAGGGAATGTTTCTCATAATAACGCATTGATCAGTGAAACCGTTCTCCGTATACATGCCGATCCGGGGGATCTGGAAAACAACCCAGTCTGATCAGTCGGCTCTGAATGGAATATTTCCGGCAAGACCAAGTCAGCCCGAACAATCTCTTTTCTGCATAGTTTCATATCTCGTTCTTCCTTCACAGAATTTCTTGTGCTCTTCAGTTTTCCTGACCTTAATTATCCTTGATGATACGTATCCCTCCATACGTCAAACTGAAAAACTGTTTGAACCACGCTAGGCTTACCAAGTGAGGTGCGCGTGCACTGAGACGTTGCTAGGATTTCGCGTCAGACCGGAGTTAATGACTTCCTGGTCGGAGCCCTCGAACTACATTGTTTAGAAATTTGATAGCAGATCTTTGTGGATTTCATGAGCTGTGATTTTTCAGCATTTCTGATACATCTGATATTTCAAATTGCAGAGGAGGCTTCAAACTGTACTTCCTGGTGTTGATCTGGGCCACTTTGGGAAAGCATGGTGGATGGAGACATGATCACTGAGGGTTGAGAATGCTCTCTGTTTACAAATTGAATGACATTCGGTAACACCGGTCAGCTGTCAGTGGCGGGCTTTAAAATTTCCATAGTCAAGTCCTTCCAAGACATTTACAGGTATTATGTATCACAAGATGAATATTGCCATGCCAAGTGGATTTATGCATCGAGATTCTTCTGGATTTTTTTGAATTTTTATGCTAATGCATAAAAAGTAACAGAATTATAAGTATTCTGATGCCAGTTACGAACTTTGTTGACTGTATTTGTACGCGCAGTGTTTTCTACTGTTAATAGGAATTAAACCGAAGAATTCGTTTGTTTCACATTCAATTTCTTCTATTGAATTAGTTTTGCTTGATTAATTTTATTATAAGTTTTGACTGTGATTTCTTTGACGTTCATTGGGGAATGAATTTAAAAACCGCTTTTTGCAAACTTTAAGTAACGAGAGGCGCAATCGGACAATACTCCATTGGCCTCGCTATCGAGTGTACACTAGACAATGCGTTAATCAGCGCGATAATCAGGAAATGAGAAATCCCTCTGTTCCAAAATTTGAACCATAGTCAAAGGTCAAATATAGAACATGCATCACTCCGATAAGAGCAGTTAAAGCAGTATACCGCGCCTGTTCATGAATCATAAGCGATCTCCGAAGCGGGGTAAATTTTATGCTCCCGCATAATTCTCAATTGCAACAAAATTCGTTATGTCGCTAGAAACTAGTACGTAGAAAGACAAAAATTTTGTAAGTCCCCAATTTTATTTCTTCCTTCCACATGTTGATTAGGCATCCATAGCCATGCCTTCTGCGTTTGTCTTTCCTTTTTCTTCTTCCTCTTCTTCCGCATCTTCCGTATATTTTGCCCCTACATCAGAAAGTCTTTGTTAGTCAACTTCAAATTTGCTGTGCATATTGCTTCTGTCTAGGAAAATATATCTATTCTCTTTCTTTTCACCTATGTCGGAAACTGGATATTTGTTTTTTTTTATAGAATTTATCTTATATGCAAACTTTTCATCTGGACCTATGGTAAAGTGGCTGTCACTGTTTGGGTACCAATTTCCATATTCTCATTTGGATGGATAGCATATAAGTGACTGGTTCACAGCCATGACTCAGAAAGGTGAGTGCTGGGGGCAAAATAGTGGCTGGCCAATGGCTCAATGTGTGACATCTGAACACATTTGCATCTAAAGTACATTAATTCAGTTTACAGCCCTGCAATTCAGTCATGGACAGTATGTTGATTTTAAGACCTGGAGCATGTACATGTATTTACACTTCTTCTACAAATGAATTTTACAGAGACAGTGGCAGATTTTAAAACCACTGATATAGATACATTAATTCAAGAATATCTCAGTGCTATCACCAGGAGCTACAGGTAACAGGATCACGGGATTTTTTTGACGCCACTTGGGGAAATAATTTTTGGGAAACATTTGTTCTTGTTTCAAATTTGATTATTGGGTCCCTTGTCCAAAATCTGCCTATAGCTGGCACTACCTGTGAATCAAGTTAAATTGCATTTCCAGACAATAACTTTGGTGTATGGGTATCTTGCTTGATCTGGCTCGTCGTTGTTTTTCGTGCTGATTACGTACAGGTGGCGCCACCTGGGAGCTAATAATGTTCCAGACAATATCTTTTAAAACCCAGGGCCGATTCTTTCCATATTTGGTATATGGGTACCTCCTCTGAATATCTCGCTTGGCAAAATTGTTCGTGCCAATCTGCTTATAGGTGACGCCACCTGTGGACTAAGGTAACTTTTTTGCTATAATTGAACATATTCAGCTCTTTATTTTCAATGTCGGAGGATCTTGTCTCAAAATCTCGACGGGGATTGTTCTCTGTGCCAATCCACCTATAGGTGGCCACACATGTGGGCCAAGTTTCCAGGCAGAAAGTTTTGAAAACCTGAACGGATTCCAAATCCAAATCAATAGTATAAGGGTACCTTCTCTTAAGTTATCTCCTCGGTATATATTTCGTGCCAATTCGCCTATGGATGGTCCCACCGGGGGAGGGGGGTCAAGTGAAATTGTCTCGGACAATAACTTGAACGGATTCTTTTCAAATTTGGTATGTGGGTACCTTACCACCTTGAAGTTATCAGTCGGGAATGTTTTTATTCAGATTCGCCTATAGTGGCACCAACTGGCGGCCATGTTAAAACAAAATTTCCTACATTTTTTTACTTGAAATGTAAAAGGGATGCCTCCTCGATCGTATTCGATCGACTGTATCTAGTTATCTTAAGAATTAATGAGTGTTTAATTTTCCCCATATGCGAATGGGATGCCTCCTTGGTCGTATTCAATCGACTGTATCTACTTTAAACCACAATAGACTGGCTTTGATAATCTTTGTGAATTCTTCCATATCGTATTGCAATGTACTATTGGTTTTGATTTACAGACAGTTATTAATTTTCTCATTATTCAAATTGATTTATGTGAATAGAAATCTCATCATTAAATTTGCGTCACTGTAGGCTGATGCATTGGAGCTTGGGAGACAGGCGAATGCCACTTTGAAAATGTCAAATGCGGGTAAATTTTAGGTACTTTGGGGTTAACCAATGTTATATGTGACGCGTAATTGTATATACATTCAAGTATATACTATTGTAAAATCAAATCACTTAAAGTACATGAGGTCATGCGGATGTAATTGTTAAATTGCCGGAGCACTGATTAGTCACTTAATAAAAATGCTGTTGTGTATTGAGCAGTTGAATGTTGTAATATACCGATAAAAAAATAAAATTGCACTGAAATTTCGAAATCAAATTGGATTTACAGAGGTAATCAGAGTAACCTTACTTATTACTGAAGTAGGAAGCAATTTAATTTCCCTTCCTCTTGAGATAAGTCGATCGAGTGAGTAGTTCCGGATCTATTGAATGGAAAAGAGAAACTCCGATCAGGTCATTCCTTTTGTGCATATTGATTGAACAAGGCAAGTTTGCAGACCGACAGACAGCAAGAATTACAACACATATAAGGGTAGTGGGAAGAGGTGCCGACATACTGACTGCGTCACATGACTTCACAGAATAGTCTTCTGGTTAACCTATTCTAAAGCACATACCAAGAATCCAACGATTCGTGATATGTGTTGTATCTCAGGTACGCTTTTATTGTACCTGTTCATGTGGCAACTTGGATGATATGACCACACGGCCCCTAGCACCGGCATAAGCGGTATTAGATACAAATCTAGAGCTATGATGGAAATGCTCTGACAACTCGTATACTGAGGTCCCCGCTTTGTGGTGAAAAGACAGCCCCTGTAAGGAGATAAAACAGGTCAGTTTAGGGAGATAATGTCATTGCAGCCAAATATGACTATGGTGATTCAGAATGTGTTATAAAAGAAATTGTCAGCTATTTATTTTGCTCTTATGGAATCAGTTTTTCAGCTAGAACACCTATATCGCATCCTCTCTGCATAATTATAAAATCTGTAATTGATTGTGACATAGATTCTTGGTATGTGCTTTACAACACATATAAGGGAAGTGGGAAGAGGTGCCGACATACTGACTGCGTCACATGACTTCACAGAATAGTCTTCTGGTTAACCTATTCTAAAGCACATACCAAGAATCTAAAGATTCGTGATATGTGTTGTATCTCAGGTACGCTTTAGAATAGGTTAACCGGAAGACTATACTGTGAAGTCATGTGACTCTGTCAATATGTCGGCACCTCTTCTCACTTCCCTTATATGTGTTGTAATTGACCGTCTGAGTTCATTAAAAGCATCTGTGTTCATGAGAACTGATCGCAGATATATCAATGTCAGAAACAATGAAGCATTCTTTAGCTTTAATACGTACCAGGGATATCATTCTGGGATGTTTCTTTGTCTATAGAATTACTTGAATTTTTCACTAAAAATATCTATGTGAATTTTGGCAACACATATATCAACAGCAAATAGGTATACCGATGGGATACTAATTGTGTACCCGTGTTTGCTGATCAACATCTGTTCTCTTATGAATATGATTATTTGCAGATTCAAAGCCCGTTCCTTCTCATTCACCAAATGCTATATAGACTACCTTCTGGAGGTGGATGATCGCTATATTAATGACGCAGTGAGGGATATATCTCGACCTTCACTGGATTTGAAGGAAACTACAGATAGCCCT
>JAVTVY010045172.1:0-22018 GCA_036873755.1 Hanleya hanleyi | reverse complement strand
TTAATGTGAAGGCCGTAGGTTGGTCATTGAAGATGGTTTCCACGTAGCTGCGTAGACTGGTGGGCTTGGTCAGTGGGAAATTATAGATATCTTGAATAGGGCGATGACGGTGGAAACAGTGCCGTGTCATGGTCCAGTGGCGCCGAGAGATGTCACTCTCTGGATGATATTCGGGTAAGAGATCGCTAGGAACATTTATGGGCTCGTCCAGAAAATGTTCGATGTATGACGTATCACTCGAAACCGTAACGGTGGGGTCCGGCTGGAAATCCAGGCTCTTCCCAACTGTGGGTATTGGCGGGCTCTCCGTCATCGCATCACCAGTGGCGTTCGTCTCCCCGGGCTTATCTTCACTGGGTCTGACCTTCCGCGGCTCCTCTTCAGTAGGAAGTTGTCGCCAAAACCGTGGAGACGAGGCATGAATCAAACGCTGATGCCGTCTCAACTGACTGCGTCGTTTGAAGAGTTGACCACAATCCTTACATTGTTCCGTCGCGCCCTCGTGGAATGAGCGTTCGTGGCGCAGTAAATCATCCTCCCGATTAAATGACCGTGCGCAGGTTATACAAGTATACCGTGCATCGTTGTGGGTGGAGGCCTCGTGGCGTCGTAAATTATCTCTTGGTGGTTGACAGAGAGTCTGATGAAACGGCAAGGCCGCTCCCCTTTTATAGCACGCTAGCTGGTGATCTATTTTTAGCACACTCTACCCCAAGTCGAGGATCGAGACTGGTGTACTGGTGTACGACTGAGCCGCATTGCACGCGCGCACATGAAGACCCTCATACATACCCAATGCAGGCGCAGACGCGAAGTGCCCGGATGATAGACACGGACGTCACCGATCCGAAAAGACATGGACTTTACCGAAAAGACACGGACTTTACCGAAAAGACACGGACGTACCCGAAAAGACACGGACGTACACGAAAAGACACGAAGGTGAACGCCATTGTGGGAAACCCCTACAGACAGGTTATTACATGCATTCCTATGATGTTCACAGGTTATTCACGCATAATAAAAGGATTGACCTGTAATCTGTGTTGTTGTTGCTCTCTTTTTTGGACTAACCCATCAGAATAGTACGTATCACGGACTACACCCGACGTCTAGGCGCACATGTGTGCCATGGTCTATAAAACACGTCTCTCTGGATCCCACACATTCATTTCTACGGTTGCAGAGCCATGACGGAGATCCAGCCCAATGCGACTCGCATTTTACAGCATGCCACCGTGGTGAATTCACTCACGGGTTACCGAGCAGTGGTCCGGTCCATGTTTGCAGATGGCGACGACAACGAGGGGGCGACGCCAGATCCTGAACGAGTTCACAGAAGCGGTCCTCGACAGAGTGCACTCAATGGAGAGGTGTGCCATCACTCACCACTACTGGACTATGACAGCCATCCTTGATGCTCGGGCTATGGACCACGAGCGCTCACGCCGGAACCAGCGCCGGCTGGTTGGCCTCACACTAGTCTGTGTCCTATTGAGCCTGGCGCTGTGGTATTGACAGTGGGGACTATACATACGAGGGTGAGACAGAGTGTGTGTCATTCAACGATCGTGATTGGACCAAGCATGTCACCCGTCCTACAAGCCATCCTGCCCCTTACACCCCAGGTGGGGTTACACGTCTATGAAGATAAAGTCACCCTGGTGGAAGACCGTGGAGATATTTGCTGGTCGCCCGCTGAGACCGTATCGAATACGGTGACGCTACCTCGTGACGGCTGGACCAAATTTAAACGGGTGTTGAGCGGCGAGCTCGACGGAAACCTCATCCACATAGACAATGCCATCTACGTATACCGTGGACCCTTCTTCGCACGTCTGGGCCGCTACCAAGACCCTACGCGAGGCTTCACCCTAGACCCCGATCTGTGGACAGCCTTGGAGAAAGTGGTGCCTATTGTGGACCAGCTGTTTACACCGGACGAGCGATCATCAGACGAGTTGGAGTGGGCTCGTGCCCTGAGAGAATCGGCGGCAGAACCCAATGAACAACTGTCTAGCCATGAACCCGACGACGATGCCATTGATTACCCGGCTAGACTCAGTCAGCCCAGTGATATGACCACCTGATCCTTTGATCTCACGGGGTTCTCCCTATAAATACGAGAAACAGTCAAATCTGGTACCATTCACGTACTGACCATGGCGGAGCATATGATACTGGCGTATCTCAGCTTGACCCCCGAGGTTTTCCTGCACGTGTATGCGGATACGGTCGATATCATGGAGGAGGTGGGAGACATCTGTAATGCGGATCCTACACAACCGTGCCCGGCTCACATTCGCCTGTCACGAGAGGGCTGGACCAAATTCAAACGGGTGTTGTCTGGTGAACTGGACGGCGACCTCATCCACTTGTGTCACGATGTGTACATCCGACGCGGCCCTTTCTTTGCTCAATTGGCTCGGCTAGATGGAGGTACAGTGCATTTTACCCTTCACCCTGATCTATGGTCTGCATTGGAAGATGCCGTGGTAGATGTGGATCAAGTGCTTATCAAGCGGTCATCAGACGAGTTGGACTGGTCATTTACCATGGACACTGTGAAAGCCAATGAAGAAAATCAGAAAGAAACTCCGGCCCAAGATATACCCGTTATAAATAAACGATAGAGCCAGGGTGCATCATCATTTTGTCACCATGAAGCGCTGGGAGAAGGTGTTGGATAACTTATACTACAGTCCCGACAGTCCGGCGGCCTATAGTGCATTGTCGGCTCTCTATCGAGCGGCCAAACCCCAGGGGATACAACGTGCCCAAGTCCGAGATTGGTTAAGAAGACAAGACACCTACACCTTACATCGAGCTGTCCGTCGCCATTTTCTACGGAACCGGGTCATCGTGGGAGGAATAGATGCCCAGTGGCAAGCGGATTTGGTCGATATGAGCGCCTTTGCCAAACACAACGATGAGAATCGGTATATCTTGACGTGCATCGATATCCTATCCAAGTATGCGTGGGTGGTACCCATCCGGACGAAAACGGGGGCAAATCTCATAGCGGCGTTCAAAGACATCTTCAAGACCGGGCGCAAACCTTTGTATTTGCAAACCGACGAAGGCACGGAATTCCTCAACAGACCGTTCCAAGCCTTTCTCAAGAAACAGAAGGTGTTTTTCTTCCATACGTACAACGAGACCAAGGCTTCCGTGGTGGAAAGGTTCAACAGGACATTCAAAGGCCGCATGTATAAATATTTCACCTATAAGAATACAAGGCGGTACATGGATGTTCTCCCGAAACTGGTGAGGGGTTACAATCGAGCCTATCACCGGAGTATAGAGAGAGCCCCCATTACCGTGACCCAACGCAATGAAGCCCAAGTCCGGCGTGTCTTGTACCCCAGGCCATCGCAGCGAACGACGAAGGCGGTGTACAAGGTCGGGGACCCTGTACGGATCAGTAAAGTCAAGGGCAAGTTCGAGAAAAGTTACTTGCCCAACTGGAGCGATGAGCACTTCCTGATTAAACGGCGCCTACCCCGACAGCGGCGAGTCTATGAACTGGAAGATCTCCAAGGGGAAACGTTGCTGGGGACGTTTTACGAGACGGAATTACAGCCTGTTGTAAAAACACAGCAAGACTACTACACGGTGGAGCAGATTTTGAAAACGGAACGTCGACGTGGCAAACTGTTTCATTTCGTGAAATGGCAAGGTTGGCCCAGTTCCTTCAATTCCTGGGTCGCGGCCAACCAGGTGAAACGACTATAAAGCCAGACACCACTGCCGTCCTCCTTCATTCCACGTCCGACCACAGTGCTATGGACAAACAGCAGCTGCCTCTGAACACAGCGTCTCCCAAAACGCGCAAAGCACAAGTGGGCTTTGGGGTGCTATTGCTAACCCTGCTGAGTGTGTTGTACGGAGGTGTGTTTTACGACGTAGCCTATGTCAGCACGTTACTTAACCAATTGAGAACACCAGCCACCAGTGAAACCGGTCTACAGAGAGCACCAGTCAACCCCGTATCGAGCCCAGTCACCGCCACACCCCCTGTACAAGCCACAACGAGCTCCACACCAAGCTCCACACCTACACCAAGTACGCCCACTACGTCTGAAGACCCACCGGATTTCATCCCTCACAGTGAACCGACAACGACCACCCACGTTGTACCCACCCCCATCATCATCCCTCGCAGTGAACAGACAACGACGACCGACGTTGTACCCACCACCACTCCAGTTCACTCGTACGAAATTTACAAGAGCGGGTTACCACGACAACGGATACACCTCGAACCATGGACCCTGGGTGGCAGCATCCCTTCACTTGCGTCATCGCAGGACCGACGGGTTCCGCCAAAACGCACTTCGTCAGGAAGCTCCTTCAACACGCCGACAGCATGATCACCCCACCTATTGCCCGAGTCGTGTGGTGTTACGGAGAATGGCAGGAAGCGTATGCAGCAATGCCCCACATCACGTTCGTGGAAGGCCTACCCAACCTGGACGATTTGGAACCCGACACCTTGGTGGTTCTGGATGATCTCATGGCGGAGACGGATGCGCGGGTCACCCAACTCTTTACCAAAGGCAGCCATCATCGACGGCTCAGCATCATCTACATTGTGCAGAATCTGTTCAGTAAAAACAAAGAACATCGGAATATTAGCTTAAATGCCCACTACCTGGTGGTCTTCAAAAACCCGAGAGATACCACTCAACTGCTGCACCTGGCGAGACAGATGTATCCCGGCCGCACACCGTTTGCGTTGGAAGCCTTCAAAGATGCCACAACCCCTCAGCACGGGTATATGCTCTTCGACCTCAAGCAAGCCATCCCCGACCACCTTCGACTACGAACCGGCATCTTTCCTGGAGAGGCCCACCACGTGTACTTGCAAAAATAATGTAAACACACCCACAGTGGCTCCCCCAGCTGGGATGTGTGTGTGTTTGATGATGGGGAATAATAAAAAGAATGAATACCACAGCAGGGTTGACTTTGTCTCTGAGGTAGATAAAAGGAGCAGAGTTGTGGGTTCTAGCATTAGTTGTACATGATGTCTGCGCGAGTACGGAAGCACGCTCCCACGCTCCGTGTATTGAAGACGGCCCCACCCGAGTTAGTCCGAACCATTGTACGCGGTGCGGACCCTGACCTTGTACGCTGTCTGTGCGAGATCGGGTACAACCTGTTAAAAGGCAACGTACCACTGACTCCGGCTCAGAAGACCAAGTTGGCCAAGCATAAGACAGGTCTCCGAACCTTAGTCCAGAAGCGGGTCCCTCAAACACAAAAGAAAAGGTGTTACAGAAAGGCGGCTTTCTCGGGGCCATCTTAGCACCGTTGGCCGCTTCTGTGTTGGGTCCAGTATTGGGTGGACTCTTCGGCCGTCAATGAACCACACGAAAAAAATGGTCCTCGTCGAACCACGGTTCCTGCAAAACCTCCAATCACCCTACCCTGTCCCACCTACGGTGAAGACCATAAACAGCCTCGATGGAGAGATGCAACAGATCTTACAGAGACCGGGGTTAAGCGACAGTGAGAAAGTACAACGGTACAATGAGACGCTTCAACGGTACATGACGTTCATGGACCAATACAAAACTCGCTCTACCCCAGCAACAGCACCACCACCACCACCACCACCACCACGTGACAGACCGCCGACCTCAGCACCGCTCCAACAGCCGCCATTACCAGGGGTACCACCCACAGCCTCACAGTGGGTGGAAGACGAAGTCCTGAAGAGTGTACCTGCATCGTTCAAGAAACAAGCTGGCCTGGTATTACAACGGATGAAACAGAATCCTAACATGACTTGGAATGATAAAGGCGAACTCCTGGTACAGAATCAGGTGGTCCCGGGCACCCACATGACGGATTTAGTGAATGACCTGATGCGTCAACGCAGGTCGCACACGGATCCTCGAGGATGGGAGGTCTTCGCTCAAGGCTTGAAAGACATGCATGTACCACAGGAATTGGTGGGGAACCCCCACCGCTGGGCCTTTATGCAGCGTGACTCACCGACTCGTGCACCACGACTATCACCACAACCTTGGGAAGCCGACTGGGAACCGGAGTCACCCCCCAAAACTCCACCACCACAACGGGCACCTTCTTTTCAGACCTTTAAAAAACCACCCTCGATGAGGACACCCCACATCTCCAGAGCCGTGACACGTAGCAAGTCAACGCGACGAACACGACGCCGGACACAACCGCCCAAGGCCTGGAACACCTATTAAAACCAACAGCAGCAGCAGGACAGCTCAGTCGCCATGTTTTACCTCACCCTACCCAGTAACAGTTCGCTGGATGTGTTTCCTGACAACACTGTGGCCAAGTACGTCACCCAGTTACCGCAACCGTTGCATTTACCTGGACGATGGGAATGTGGCCTCGTGGATATCCAATACCCTTACTCGTGGTACAACGTGCGAGCCAATGAAGTCTGGTACGAGGTGACCTACGAAGGCAAAAACACCCGACTCACCCTGCCCGAAGGCCAATACGATACCCCCAAAGAGTTCATGGGTGGGCTGTCAAGACTGTTGCATTATAAGGCTCTACGGGGGGTGACGAATACTTCAAAACCCATCAAAGCCTATCCCTTCAAGAATCACGTGGACTTCGATTACAACGCACACAACGACAAGGCAGAGCTTATCGTCTCCGCCAACGCGAGTGTCGTACTGAGTCCTATCCTACAGCAAATGCTGGGTTTCGATCTAAAGACGTTCGCTGGTCCCACCGAACACCATGGCGAGATGCCGATGGATATGAAGTCGGGTATGTACGGACTCTACGTCTACTCGGACGTGGTGGACAACCACATCGTGGGCGATATCAACACACCTCTGTTACGGGTGGTCCCCATTAAAAAGACGTATGGAGGTCAAGTCACCCACAGTTTCACCCACATGCTCTACTTGCCCGTACGACAAACTGACATCAACACGATCACGGTGGATATAAGAGATGACACGGGACGACCGGTGGCATTCGAACGAGGAAAAGTGGTGCTGACACTTCATTTTCGACAAGCACGTGCTCCCCACTTTGCATAATGAAAGTACCTTACGAGTGCGATGCACGCAGCTATGCCGACTATTATGCCCAACAGGCCGGGGGTGGCTTTCCGGTCTTTAGCGGTGCACGCATGCAACGAGGACATGGACTGGGGAACATACTCGGCAGCATTGTGAAAACGTTCCTGCCCTTGGTGACGCGTGGGGTGAAAGCAATCGGCAAACAAGCGGTACGCAGTGGACTGCAAGTGGCCGGTGATGTCTTGGGGGTACGGCACCCAAAGAATCCTTGAAACGGCGGGCCAAAGAAGCGGGAGGCGTCTTGGTGGCCAAAGCACAACGCACCGTTGGGAATAAAAGAGCTGCCCCACCGAGATCACGCACCAGTCGACGACCGACCCAGCGACGACGCACATCGAAGAAGACAAAGGATATCTTTTCTTAAAACATGTCCTTAATCCACGCCGAGTCCTGCCCCTCCACCAACAGTGAATTTGATTTGTGGACCGTGCCGCCCACACAGACCAGTGTCGAACAAGGATTATGGGTGGAGCATCTCCCGCTCTCCAGCATCAACGAAACCGGGCCCATCGAGTTCACCATCAGTAATGCGGATACGGCCTATGTGGATTTAGCCCATACATACTTGTATGTGAAAGCCAAGGTGGTCAATGGAGCTGGCACCAGAATCGTTGACCAAGCAACGGTGGGCCCGACGAATCTCTGGCTGCACTCGATGTTTCAGCAGGTGGATATTTTTCTCAGCGACAAACTGATCAGTGACTCCACCAACACGTACCCCTATCGAGCCTACATCGAGACACTGTTGTCGTATGGCCGAGAGGCTAAAAAATCTCAGCTGACAACCGCTTTATTCTACAAGGACACGTCCGAGCACATGGACACGGTGGACAATGGGGGATATAACAAACGGAAGGCTTTCACTGCGAACAGTGCCTCGGTGGATATGATGGGTCGACTGCACACAGACATGTTCATGCAAGACCGGTACCTCTTGAACAAGATCCCCATCAAAATCCGACTGATACGGGCGCCTCCGACCTTCGCCTTGATGGCCACTAACGTAGAGGGGCATGCAGCGGACTATAAGATTGTCATCCAAGACGCAGTCCTGTATGTCCGAAAAGTGAAACCGAATCCAGCCGTTCAATTGGGACACATGAAAGCCTTGGAAACAAAACCAGCCCAGTACCCTATCCGACGTGTACAAACCAAAGTGTTCTCTGTGCCTGCTGGAAATATGGGCGCCAACAAAGAAAACCTGTTCCTGGGGGAACTACCCAAGCGATTGATCCTGGCCTGTGTGGAAAATACCAGTTTCAGCGGAGCCTACCCAGAGAATCCGTTTGACTTTCAACATTTCGGCATCAATTTTGTGGCCCTGCATGTGGATGGACAACAGGTGCCAGCCACGGCCTTAACACCGAACTTTGGGCGGAGGAATTTCATTCGAGCCTATCAGAGCCTGTTTACAGCCACCGGTCAAATCAACCAGGACGAAGGGAATATGATCAGTCGGGAGGACTACGCGAACGGATACACGTTGTTCTGTTTCGATCTGACCCCCACCTTAGAGAACGACCATCAGCTGGCCCTGGCCAAGCAAGGCAACTTACGGTTGGAAATCCACTTTGCACGAGCCCTGGCGACCACCGTCAATGTGATCTGCTACGCCGAGTTTGACAACATCATTCAAGTGGACAAGGCGCGCAACGTCCTGTGTGACTTCTCCACCTAACATGGATACAGACCAGATAACCACCGTGCTGGAGAATGACCCAGAGACACGTATGGTCTTTCAAGGGGTGTTCGCCCGAGATGTGTTTCCATTAGACCGTATGTATCCTGCTGCTTACGTTCTCAACACGGACCCGATGGATCGGCCCGGTGAACACTGGGTGGCCGTGTACTTGACAGAACAGCAGGGCGAATACTTTGACCCGTACGGCCTGCCACCCCTCCATCCCGATTTAACAGACTTCATGGATCAAGGCACAGAGACGTGGTGTTGGAACAGTCAAACGTTGCAAAGCCTGACCAGTGGCGTGTGCGGACAATATTGCTTGTTTTACCTGTACCATCGATGCCGGGGAAGACCCTTATCTACCATCGTACAGATGTTTGACGAGTACCCCAAGGCCGAGGACCGCGATGTACTCGTCTATGACTGGGCCGCCCATCATTTCAATGTACAAGCCCCGTTCTGGGCTTAAGTTCTTTCAATGTACACACGCCCGCTGTTCTGGGCTTAAGTTTACAAGCCCCTTGTTCTGGGCTTCAATGTGCAAGCCCCTTGTTCTGGGCTTCAGTTCTTTCAATGTACAAGCCCCTTGTTCTGGGCTTCAGTTTTCACGTGGTTGTTCTCACGTTGTTGTTGCTCACTGAATAAAAAAAATGAGATCTCACCAAAAAACCCTGTCTTGTGTGTTTTATTCATAATGCATCAATGCCCAATGTGGAGATTCAGTCAAACTGAAATCAGTGGTGTAGGATGGGGCCAAAATGTAACCCATCAAGGTTAGAATGCAAGAGCACTATAGTAAAATAGAGAGCCAATGAAATCAGCCCACAGACCAAGTACGTGTTTTGGTCTAGGTTTGGAGCGGGCATTTCATTGAGGTGCGTGTATACGGTGAGTGAAGACTCGTCCAACACGTATAGATTATGTTTATGACTATAAGTTCTATGTAACCCATCAAGGTTAGAATGCAAGAGCACTATAGTAAAATAGAGAGCCAATGAAATCAGCCCACAGACCAAGTACGTGTTTTTGGTCTAGGTTTGGAGCGGGCATTTCATTAAAGTGCGTGTATACGGTGAGTGAAGACTCGTCCAACACGTATAGATTATTACTATAAGTTATATGAGCATAATGCATGAAAGTGGCTTTGAACACCGTATTAGCCAATCAGTGGCCTAGAATGGAGCCAAAGCTAACCCATCCATGTCCAGAAAACATTACCCGGGTGTACAAGAACCCGGATGTAGGAGCGGACGTCAGCGAAAGCACACCGTGAGTACCCCAATTCGATTGGCTGATTGTTTGACCGCTGATTGGTTCTTTTTCTCGACCGCTGATTGGCTCTTTTTCTCGACCGCTGATTGGTCCAAATGGAACTGCCCATCTTTCCCAGGTTCATCTAGAATCCCATTTTTTGTGCTCAAGCTCTGACTATAGCGATGCCGCAACATTGTCTCATTGGACATTGGACCGTTTGACCTGGATGTGACCATTTGACCTGACATGCGTCCCCGCTCTCACTGCCGGTGATGACGCGCACTTCCGGAGAACCCGCGCGCGCGCTCGCGCTGGGGGGCCGGGGCGGGAAAAACAAAACCCGGAGGTTGAACATACGGACGTCTAAGAGGAAACATTGGAACTCTTCTATGTTTGGAGGTAGTTTTAGTGAAAAACCCGGAAGTGACGTCACAACCCCCACGTGACCTGCGCAGCAGAATGGAAACGACACCCTAGTGTAACTCCCTCACCTAGGCTTCACATGGATACCTCACTCGATCCCATCGACCCACTAGGGGCCCACCTACACCCCAACACGTCTATTTCTATACTACGGCCAGACTGCGCATGCGCAGAATGCCGATAGTTCAACCCCACACCCAGCCCATCAGATGCTCCTTCACGAATACTTCACTTTGATACCTCACTCGACCCCATTGGACCATTCGTGGCTCCCCTAGCTCCAACACGTCTAGCGGGACCCATACAGGGTCCAGTTTTCGACACTAGGTGACCACATCCCGACAAAATGGCCAGTTTTCGACACCGGATGTGCCGCCATCTTGAACATACGTGCCGCCATCTTGGATATGTCCCATAATGCACCGGGTCAAAATACTCGCTTCTGATTGGACGAGAGCTCCGTGGCGGATTTGAAATACACGCTTCTGATTGGACGAGAGCTCCGCATTGCATCTGCGGATGCGCAGAATGATATTCCTACCGCACACCCAACCCATCAGATGCCCCTTCACCTAGGCTTCACTTTGATACCTCACTCGACCCCATTGGACCATTAGGGGCTCCCCTACATCCCAAAACGTCTATGCGCATGCGCAGAATGGTGACAACGCCCGAGCCGCTAGTCCAGTCAGATGCCCCTTCACGAAGGCTTCACTTTGATACCTCATATGACCCCATTGGACCAATAGTGGCTCCCCTACATGCCAACACGGCTATTTTCATACCCTTGGGCCACCGCGCATGCGCAGAATGACGCTATGTCAACCCCACACCCAGCCCATCAGATGCCCCTTCACATAAGCTTCACTTTGATACCTCACTCGACCCCATCGGCCCATTAGTAGCTCCCCTAGCTCCAAAACGGCTATTTCCATACCCTTGGGCCACCGCGCATGCGCAGAATGCCGCTATGTCAACCCCACACCCAGCCCATCAGATGCCCCTTCACATAAGCTTCACTTTGATACCTCATACGACCCCATCGGACCATTAGTGGCTTCGCTAGCTCCAAAACGTCTATTTCCATACCCTTGGGCCACACGAGTTGTCTCCCTTGCGTCAGTGTGTGCAGATGGCGCTATGGTTAGGATCGACGCCGTGATGTGGAAAGGGCGTCCCCACACCATCCTCGAGCCGCCATTTTGTTTGTTGATTTTCTGCGGAGATACACGGGACAATAAACGCTCGACCCTAGGGTGGTACAGATGCTAGACTGATCCTATTAACATGGTACAACACCTATAGATTATGTTTATTATTATTATATGGCTTAAAGGGTTTTTTGAGGGTAATGTGAGGGTTTTTTGAGGATAATGTTGCTCAATTTACCGTGACATGAGACGAGGCAAAAATTCAAGATGGCGGCCAAACATTCGAGTTGTCTCCTCAACCATCTCACTCGACCCCATCGGACCATGCAGCGTATTTCCAGTCTAGGGACTACTTTTTCTCCGCGGAAGCAGACCGCATCACCGCCACGACCGCATCACCGCCATTTTGTACACACATCCACAGAACGCCGAGCCATTGACGTCATATGCAAATTTCTGAGGTCAAATTTTACTCGCTTCTCATTGGCTGTCACCTCCTCGTTTCCTCCTCAATTATGCAAATTTCTGAGGTCAATAGGGTTCAATTTACGCTTTGTATACTACTGCCGTACCACTTTTGAGCAAAAAAAAAAAAAAACGAAGAAAAAACGAAGAATTTTTTTTCTTCGTTTTTTCTTCGTTTTACACAAAATAAAAAACAAGCTAGAACTGGTGGAAGCAGTTTTGATATAGCTTCCAAGTTGAAGAAGACTGATCGGTCCAGAGCGCAGCCCTCTTGGAACAATTTCGATCGTGCATGGAAAGTAACATGTACGTTTATATGCATGATGCCGGTTGCTGTTTATCAACGAAACAAGAAATTAATTTCCTTCATACGAATTCCGTTGTTCGCTTGTCATAGGCCTACACGCTAGGTTGTTTCTAGCTGTATGCTACTTTTACAGGTCCGTACCCGACCTTGTATTTCAATAAATATACGGGCTATGATTAAAACAGGAGCTCAATATAGCGCCTTATACTCTTTTCATGTTGTATCACATGAACACACTTAACGCTGCGAGGCTCAGGGGGAACCACCCTCTCAGACTCTCACCCTGCTTGGTCGCTTTGCTCCTTCGCGAAATGGACCTTCTCTCTCTCGCAGGCCCAGCGAAGTGTTGAAAATTCGAAGGCGGGGCGAGGTGGCTCAGTGGGGGCTTTAGCCCCCCCATAATTCTGCCTCGCCTAAAGTGCTGTGATAGTGGCCGTACCACTTTGAATTTGCTTTCGACGCCCCTGAACTTTACTAGAGAAGTAT
This sequence comes from Hanleya hanleyi, assembly GCA_036873755.1. Lineage (NCBI taxonomy): Eukaryota > Metazoa > Mollusca > Polyplacophora > Lepidopleurida > Hanleyidae > Hanleya > Hanleya hanleyi. Next base: position 9,160 of record JAVTVY010045172.1, on the reverse strand, counting down.
GCCAAGGCAATGTACAGAGCAACGTGATGTACGTCGACTGGGCTAGAGAAGATGTCCCAAGGTGTATTCCATGCCACGAAGATCTCACAGGGAAACATATTCTTATCGACTGTATAGTTTTAAGATTGCAAGAGATTCTTTTCATCGAGCAACTACTTTAGAATATCTTGTTAGTCCGGTGCAAGAGTGAGTGAGTGAGTAGTATGGATTAAGGTCGGGTACCGAAAGAAGACTGTGCCGGTATCTAAATGTTATTTGAGAGAAATCGCTTTGTTGCATAAGTTTAAAGATGTAATCAGCCTCAAAATGGATGGATTTTGTAAACACTCCCCTGTGCATTTTTTCAGCAGGGGCGATTACCAAAGCATCATATGTATTATATTTGATGTTAGTGGGATCGTCATACACAACTAATGCAGAAATATCTTGTCAGAGAAATTTGTAACTCTGCCCGCTTCGACGGCTTTTCTGTCTCGCCATTGCGTGTGTGTTGTACGCGGAAAGGAAAATGACGTCACTGCGTGACGTATGAGTGACGTAGCGACGCTCACGAATTTGAATGCTGCACAGCTGCAGCCATGGGATAACGTCATGGCTCGTGCCTACGGTTCGATAATGTCGCACAGCATACGTTGGTAGAATGCACCATACGTGTATACGCTTGTTGACACAGCCGTGGAAAAATAAACGGCATGCCATGCTGTTTATTTTTAAAGATCAATTCCTTCTATTTTCTCGTGAATGGTAGAAACAACTTTAGTTTTTTGTGGTCAAATGCGTTTCATTTTGTACCTGTTGTAACATATGTCACTTTCGCTGAGTTTGGGAGACAGTGATTTCAGCTCAGATTTGAGGCTGATGTATGTTTGAATGTGTTGGATTACTAAGTTATTAACTTGAATACTTAGAATTTTGTTTGATCGTCGCTATATAACTGAAATATTGCTGAACGCGACGTTAAACCTTAATTCTCTCTCCACATCGTGCAAATATCTGTACCGTATATTGCTACAGAGTGTCGGATCGGAGGTCTGCTGGCAGAGGTTTCCCTCAACTTCAAATCGAGGCTACTCGTGAATATGCATAAGTTCCATAATCAAAATGGCGGCCTCCTCCGATTTCACGGAGCCTTTATCATGTCGATAAATCGTAAATATGTGAGCTATGGCTTCAAGAATGAGAGACAAGGGCAATGGAAGAAATGACTTACCACATAAGGGTGGCCACTTGTCGCCGGATAAAGGTATACGGGGCTTTGATATTTTGGGTTCGACTTCTGAAGAGAAGGGGGTCAGTGTCCCGTTTCTTTCACTGTCCCACTTTCTTATTTATCTGATAAATTTCTGGCATTTGAAAACTAAAGGCTACACGACTTTGTCAACATCACAAAGGCTGTCTATGATGGACGAAAGATCGGGATATTATTGTACATTATTTATTTGTTCACTCGTTTCATCTAAGAAATCCGTAAATAGAGAGATGTTATGATAATTTGCAACCGCATCAACAACAGAATCCCGTTTTACAACAACAACACTGTCTGACTGTTGTCACATTGACAAGTTCGCAGTAAACTTTGTAGCTGTAGTGTGTGTTCTGGCTTTACACAGCAGCTACAAGACCAGCTAAATAAAGGAAATAAGGTGAGGTTTCATTTTGACTGAAACCTAAATCCTTTCAGAGTAGCATGACTGCCCGGTTATTGGACACTTTTTGTGAATATGAGTCTGCAGGTCGGCCATGCAACGACGTATGGCTAGATATTGGACTGCTGGATACAAGACTATATCTTTAGTAATAAATCGTCATAATAGAAGACCGGAGAAAATATACTGGGAGAGACTGTGAATAGTTGAAACGCAGGGACCATTCACGGTATGAACATCCAAGTTTGCGCCCAGTTTATTGGACACTTTTCGGTGACAAATTTATTTGAAACTTACTGTCAAATTGTTTGTCCTACAGTCTTGAGTATACCTCCAAGAATAATTAAACATGAATCAGCAATGTATATCACAATTGAATTCTGGTATGAGCATCGAAGATTTGACAAGCCTGAAATTTTGCTGTTTTGGGGAGTGTCCATTATCCTCTGCAGTCAATCAGTGCTATTGCAAGTGTGAGCCATGTGTCGTGCTATCATAAACTTGTTGCTCCTCGGAATAGTTCTATTTTGAGACAGAGTAGTGGCAAGAAAAAAACATTGTCTGCCAAACTCCGGTCGCGTTGCACACTGAGATTCAGAATGAAGATTCTCTATATTTGTGGGAATATTTTCAGTCAAATTTCGTTGAATTTAGCCATACCTGCAATCAGATATGAAATTGAGAAACTGGAGGCAATTTTCTGACGCATTTTTTCACCCAAATTTGTAACAATGTTTCCGACCTGCACAAGGGCTAAACATGCACACATTTCATGAGTACACAGAAATTTATCAACATGCCTTTGTAAGTCAACTGTAAATTTTAACTTGTATTGCAGTTGTCATGTAATATTCTCAGAAAATAGCCCCACTCAGTGGTCAAATTTAGTATGGGTCCGCTGGCCAGTAAAATTCCCGTCGGACCAGTTTACTTGGCCAAGCAGTGGTCCGACTGGCAAGTGCAGATTTTGAACCTGTCGGCAACAAAAATACTCCTTTTCGAACGTTTTGGTCTGCGTGTAGGCTATACAAGTTCTAATGCAATCGATAAAATACTTGCGAACAAAACTGTGTACATTCTCCGCGTTCGGGGACACAGGTTTTCAATTTGTAAACAAGAGCACGTGGTTCTGGATGACAGCAACTTGTCAAGTTTTGGCGCAATTCGGGGTAATCCATTTCAAATCTTAGCAGGTTATGATGGTCGACTATATCAACATTAAACAGAAGAAATGTAGGTAATTTATAAACACAGTTCAGTATAACATCAGGAATCTGTTCCGATCACCATGATCATGCAAAAGGTAGGTTTCATTATTTCGGGTGGAAAAAAGTTTTTGACTGCCGGACATTTCGGTCCAGCAGCTAAAGTCAATTTTGCTGGTTAGATGGGCAGACCCTACATTCGACAAAATATTTCAGTTTATTAAATCATGTAGGGGCTGTATGTCGGACTAAGTAGACAGGCAGTGTTTGGTCATTGAAATTTAGGATTATCTGAAGTTCAGTCAGAAAAATATTTGGATGGAAATAGATAGTCTATTATTTATGAACATAATGTGACAGTATCTAGGCTGAATTGGATATTGTGTATAGGCATCCGCAGAGTTCAGGGTGTCATGAAATGGCATTCTAGTCCCGTGAAACTCCCTACTCAGGGAGAGGCTCTAGGGGAAATGGTACCCATCCCCTAAATTTTAGAGGGTGAGTAGGCGCATATATGTTTTTGTCCAGCCAGTCACCATTAACTGTTTCCATCAAATGACGGTACAAAGCTGCCCAGATTAGTCTCTCGGTAACAGTACTAAACTAACCGACTTATATGACACCTACTGACATGACTGAGTGATAACTGTTTGTAAAAGGCGATAAAATGGTGAACTTTTTCTTCAAAATCAACTGAAAAATGAAACAATAAGAGTCTCCTTTGTCAAACGTTCACCTGTCGTTTATTAAAGGAAAGGTTCGGGTATGGTAAAGCTATATTTCAACTGAAAGAGCTAGTCAAATGGTATTCAACTGTATTTTTTTTTAATTTTTGGAATTTATTTTAACACAGAAATAGTTAACCAAATGCTGTGATACCGTCAAATTTACCAAACTCCAGGAAAGTGCCATTGTATTGTCACGTGACCTATTTTAGCCAATAGGAGTAAAACAGTGTGACGTAAGCGGAAGGCAGACATATGGAGGTAGCATTGGGCTGCGTGTGTTAAGATGCAAGTTTGACGGTGTAAAAATTGGCAAGAATTACTTCAAATATTTAATAGCTCATACCATTTTCATTTCTAGTTTCCAGAGCGCGGCTTTCTTCGCTCTCTCAACAGCGAAGACACTCGATCTCTCCCGTAAGCCGTCGATGAGAGCAACGTGTGCACCGGCACCATACATGTACTAAATTTTCCATGCGGGCTTCTGTCTTCGTTTCGTGGCCTGTCTCGCTTTAGAGCTGCTATCATCCCCGCAGCTCTGATCTCCGTATCTGAGCGTTTTGGCTCGAATTGGTAGCCCTGATAAGACCAAACACAGCTTCCTCGTCGCTTTCACCGCTGGACTCGGAACTGCCGCTCGTTGACATGATTTCACTCAATTTCGACTGAGGACTCCGTGCTTCACGTATATTACCCGAACAGACAGAAGAGTTCCAAAGCCTTTTCCCTACGTCATATCCGCCTTCTGGATACGATACAATGGCGGCACTCTGTCTCTGCGAGTTCGCGGTTTTAAAATGATTAGTACTCCTTCAAAAAAAAATTTGAAAATGAGAAAATATATCTTTTGGGTTTCATTTGGTGAGTTGTATTAATATGTATTAAAGGCAACCAAACCCGAACTTTTCCTTTAATAAACAGCAAAACAGCTCATAATTATTTTAATTTCTGGGTTAAGAGTGAATAGATTTTCGGCTAACTTCCTCTAAATAAATATTGTTGTTATGGTTATGTTTAGTAAGGTTCAACTAATTTCAAAAAAGTCTTCAATGACATGAATGATCCCTTCAACTAAGCTGTTAATGTTGTTAAAATCCGACTGATATTGCCACGCTTTATCGGCATAAGTGTATAAGGATATCAAGTTTCCTACATTGGTAATGTAATTACACTGTTCAAATGTTTCAGATTTTGAATTGAATGTTGACTTAATAAAGATGGAAACAATTCCTCGGGCGATGAAGTACATTGTAGAAGCGAGCCTCGCTGTCAAAATAAGGACATGGGTCCCATTTATGTGAGAGTCGTGTTTCCACTATTAAAAAGGCATTGACTCTCTATTGAGAATGATAAAATGGATCCATTCTTGTCTCTTTTTTTTCGGAGTCAAGTTTCTGGTTACTTGATATTGATATCTGACTAGGAACCATACTCCAAGAAGTGAGAATGGACTCGTTGCATTCCGCCCTAAAGCTTGTAGAAAATTTCTTATTATTTATATCATTAATTATTCAGCCTACATGTATTCTGCCAGTTTCACAGTGTGTTCATAAATAATAGACCATCTATTCCTAATCTGCATATTATCTGACTGGACATGCTGGACTGTAATAAGATGTTCCAGATTGACCATAACCTAGGTAAAATCTCTTGCCAGAGTGCCCGAGAGGAGTGAGACCCGCCAGGCCTGAGTTTGTTGCCAACTTAAACAGACTTGGTCCACAGGGGTTCATTACTATTTTTATTGGTTGAATTAGGTTGATATGGGTGGAGGGAGTAAACAAAAGTACCTGTGGGTTTCAAGTCAGTGCAGTTTGCCCCTGCTGGCAACACACTTGGGCCTGGCGAGGAAGTCTCACTCGTTCTTGAGCACTCGGCGAAAACAAAATTCTGGGTTATGGTCATTCTGGAAATATCTCAACTATCGCTTGAAATTTGGTAGGGATATGGATTTTTTTTGCCCAAAGAGGCCAGAATGGAAAAAAGATGAAGATTTATGTAATTTAACCATTTCTCGTTCTCTTGAAAGTGATGTTTTTTCGATTTTCAAAAACTGTTTATAAATCCGGAGTTTTGAGAGCGTGGTGTGGCGACGGCTCCCTTCTCCATCTAATCTCCCGACCCCCTGCTCCCTAATCAACGTAATTAAACAATTAACAAAGGTAATGAGCTCAGGGCTGAAGTTCTCATTTGTAATTATTTACAGGAAATAACACTCCAAGACAATTGACAGAATCAAATCATTTTCTAATTTTGTTAAATATTGAATTAAATTGGGACTATCTGATTTTGATCGTCTTATTTTTGTTGAGTTTACTAAAAATTATTACAGATGAAAGTTAATTGCTGAATGCAAAAAATCATCAAATTAAAATTTCAATTTCAAATTAAATAATTTTAGGGTTGAGCATCATATGGATGCATATTTTTCATTTGGAATCCCACATCAGCTACAGAAAGTCATTTATCTCCCTTATTCCACAAGGGACTTGAAAGCTCAGGCCAGCCACAATAATATTTGTGTAATCAACTTTAGAAAAATTGGGTAGGTTGGCAGGTATTTTTTTTTTTTCTTCAATTTTTGACCTTTTTGTATAGGATTTCATTGATTTCAAAATATATGGGTAGGTAGGGTTACTGGAAACAAAAATATTATTGTGGATGGCCTTATCACTGAGTTGTCTTAAAGATGTAATCAGCCTCAAATCAGAGTTTACATGTGCTTTCTGGCTACCTATGCTCTGCCACTCTACCGAACCTTAGGCACGAGCCATGATGTTATCCCAGGGCTGCAGCTGACAGCATTCAGATCCATGTCAGAACATCGCTACATCGCCGCCTGCGTCACTCAAACATCATGCAGTGACGTCATTTTCCTCTCCACGTACATCATATTCAATGGCGAAACAGAAAACCCGTCGAAACAGGCAGAGTTTCAGAGTTCTCCAAGATATTCTTGCATTCATTGTATATATGGCAATCCCACTATCATCAAATATACCTATGATACTTCAGCAAACTTCGCTGCTGAAAAACAGACAGGAGAGATTTTAAAAATCTATAGATTTTGAGGCTGATTTTACATCTATAATAATCCACTATTTATTTTTGACTTTTCTGATCTGGCTTCAAGCCAAATATAACTCATAAGCTTATATGTACTTTATCAGTCTTGTTTTTAAGAAGCGTGATCACTCTTCCATTGTCACCTAAAGTTTCCCCACAATATCTCGATAAATTGATCACACAATACAACATCTAGGAGAGCAATCAACAGCAGCTCTCACAAATTTGACAAACATAAGCGACTGCTTTATGTAATTTTGCACACGATTGAACTATCTACAACCCATTTCAGTGCCATGTAACACCCTCTAAGTACTTTCATACACTGATGCTTTTTATCCTACATTGCAGCATGTATTTATAATGAACTTATGTTTGTGTTTCCAGGCACAGCCGGTGCCAGCCCTTCACGAGTGAATGGTGATGAATCAGAACTCTGGATCCAAAATCCAGGGGATGAGTAAGTTAAACATGTCTGAGTCACTGGGAACTAGCTGTAGTGGAAATAAGAAATAGTCCAAGAATTTTCTCTTGCGATGGACTTGATTACTTTAGACTTCAGTTATTGAGGAAGTCTTCTGTTGAAAAAGCTTTGAAACAGTAAAACTGCTGTTTTCATGATCTACCATGTCTACTTTCTCAATTCTGTTGCAAATAATATATCCCAGATATTTTTGGCAATCTTTCAGAGACAACATTGAAACTTCACACAGTATCAATTATAGTAATTTTATTCCTAGAAGTAACATGAAATCTTTCCAGTAGTTATCAATATATTGTGAAAACAAAAACTAGATGCGAGATTTGTGGGTTATTTTTGACGTCAAGCTTGCATGTTTAACATTGTCAGATCAACGCCATCGTGCCTCCAACATACATGTAGCAGGTTTTGTTGATTTTCATCAATTCTCAACAGATTTTCATGAAAGACAGGAATCAAATCTATACTGTATCAAATTTCAACATTGTACAAAAAATTCACTCCAAAAAATCTCTGAAATGTTGGGAGATATATTATCTGAGACAGACATTAGACATGTATAATGTAGGTCTACTGGTCTAATAAATCTCTATTCTAAATTTGATCAGTCAATTTAATAAATATTTTTACGTCCTAATTGTAAGAGAAACTAATAGGCAAACCATTTGATCAACTTCGCATTCTAATAAAGTCGATCATCCTCATATTATTGGCTGGGAAAATGCACAAGCTGTGGTTGAATGATTAGAGCCTTCACAGTAGATAGATTAATGTAAAAGTTAATGTTGTGTGGACAACAGAAGAAATGAGATGCTCAGGTGGACAGTGACCCCGTCTGTCTGAAAATGGGGTGGGTGGGTGGGCAGCTTTTCACGGGGCGATGTAGGCCCGTAGGGACTAATGGTCCTGTCTTGTAGTCCGAAAAAAATGAGCACCAGCTCTGTGTCTTGCTAACACATACAGCAAAAGATAGAGTTCTTACACGACAAGAAAGAGGTCTGAAACTTCCTTCTTTAGAGTTTCCAGGTTTCTGTGTTTTTAATGTTCGCGTATAGTTGCAGGTCTGATATGTTTAAGTTACATTTCCATTTATCTAATTTTATGCGTGTTTTCGTTCATTTTCCAGTGGCACTACTTTCGTGCTCAAAATATGTCGTCTGCTAAACCACAGATTTTGAGAGGCGCATGTTGAGTGATTTTGTGGGACTAACTCATTCTCATTAGACAAGGATTCATAGAAGTCCAAATTTTTACTACCCAATACAAAATATTGAGTTTTTTTTATGCTCAAATTGAGTTTTTCCAAGTTTTTACGGCCCATCCACAAGCTGATATTGAGTTTTTGGATATTTTTACCACCCTACCAATTAAGATATTAACAAATAATTTCTGTAATACTGAAGTCAAACACCACATAAACCCACAAACTGTCAACAGGTCTGGCACACTTCACCTCTGATACATTTCACTGTAAAATCCAAATATAATTAAACGTTAAAGGAGTACTTACCTTATTTTTGAGTGTGACTATATTTATCAACAATCGTATTCAAAACCTTATTATATAAAAATTATGTTGATAGAATGCGAAATAAAAGAAATATTGAATATTTTGTTGCTCGCCACGGCGTGCACTGGGCGCCGCCATTGCACCACTGTGTGACGTTTTTAGATGAGCGGAAGTTGATGTATACTCATCTAAAAACGTCACAACGTCATGGAGATTTAAGGTTGATCGTGTTGGTCATGCCGATAATTCACACCAGAAGGAACCCAGTAAATTCACGGATGTTCTAGTTGATTTCAGTAGTTCAAGTGTAATCATGAAAATGTTTACAAACTTATAGAAGCATTGTCGTTCAACTCAAATCACTGGACATTTGCAGAGGACGCTCTTTTAGTTTATCGCTCAGCTTCAAATTTTGTTCAAATTAAAGCGAGCAAGTCTCAGTTGAAAAACTTGGGGAAGAAAATTCTTCAGTTGGCGGAGATAACCAACAATTTCCTTTTAGGAATTACCCCCGTGGGATTTGCCGC
>JAVTVY010045171.1:0-21595 GCA_036873755.1 Hanleya hanleyi | reverse complement strand
GATTATGGCGGGCTTCGTTCTCAATTCTGATTGGTCAGTCGCGACACCTGATCAGTGCGTGACCTCTCTTGCCGGAGGCGTGTCGCGACTGACCAATCAGAATTGAAAACGAAGCCCGCCATAATCTCACTGTTCCTAGATGGATGGACAGTTACGTTGGATTTTGAATCGCCAGGCAAAGGTAAAAAATTGCACAAATTTACTAATTTGAAGACGGGAATATATAAAATGATACTTGTAGAATATGCTGATGTATTTTGTTTGGCGGTAAACCGTGTATTTCTCGATCCATCCAAAGTGCGTTTCACACCTTGTTGTGGATTTATATAAAGCACGGGGTTATATATAGAGACCCCATATTTCGACACTTCACCCTAATACCACCACCCACACCCCCCAAAAAGCTTGTTTTGCGGGCCTGTGATGGTCAGTGATTATGATTGTATGTAAAGAACGTCATGATGTATTGCTGACATTATTGAAACTGTTGACCGCTTCTCTCTTGCAGAAAACGATGTTTATTATTTATATTCCATACACATATGGAATTATTGCTGATTGAAATAGCTCCGACTATTGAACCGGAAATACTTTTATGGACTGTCTAGCCATGAACCCGACGACGATGCCATTGATTACCCGGCTAGACTCAGTCAGCCCAGGTCATGCAGAGTGTGTGTGATGTTGAACGAGTCTCCTCAGTATTTTGTTTTGCTCTTTAAACTAGGTTCCTCAACAGTGCTAAAACGATCTTCTCCCTCCAATATTTTTATTGTCTGGATCGCCACCGCGTAGCTGTGCGACCAGACTATGCTGCCACTCACGAAATATATGTAAATGTGTACGTGCACTATAATGCAATGACCCTGGGTTGACCTGTATCACTCCGCCAGTGATTTTCACTGTGTTTGAGTCTTATATCAGGGTATTAACCAGAAAATGAAGAAAAACAGTCGTAATCGTTTCATGTTAACTAGAAATAAAACGAAATCTGAATTTGAGTGTATTTCATATTCATTTCTTCGCCCAGGGATTGCTTGAATCCGTGGACTATTTTTTGTTCTTTGGTTCCGGGCGATCGGCTCAAACCCGGTTCTCAGCGCCCACCAGGCGATAACTCATGTCAGCGCTGTGCTGTCACCGTAGACTGTTGTAAATGTAAATTGATGACCTGGTAATATGGTAAGCTGCCCCACCTCATGGTGTTTGCCGTCTGTGCGGTTTTGCGTCTGTCTGAGTTTGCGGTAAGTCAGATTACTTATAATATATATGCCTGGTGTTTATAGTTCGCAATTTGCTTGTTGACAACGATAGCGTTGGAGAGACAATTTGTGCGAAAATCCCTGTTAATGTTGCTGTACGATCATACGTTGCAAATCTTGTTCCTTGATCCGAGTGTCGCACTTGACAGGTTCAGGTTCTGGGATTATGAAGACCCCAGTTTTCAACACTCGTAGTTCTTTCCCGTGAAGTCGGCGTTCGTTACTATTTTAATGTGTACGCATACTGCATGGAATATATTTCCAGAGGAGATATGTGTCGAAGCAACAACAATAGTATTTACATTTTTCTCGTCTTGTGAACATGACCGGATCCTGTCCAGTGCAAATTTATGTATTCCGGGGGACTCTGCTCACCGAATATAATTTAGTTTCAAAAAGTTTGAACAACAACAAAACTTTCCGAAAGCGGAAACAACAGAATTTGTCAGGTATCGCTCTCAAAAGTTTTGTTGTTGGTGGTGTTCAAACTTTTTCAAACTAAATTATATACGCAATGATCGTACAGCAACAACAACAGGAATTTTCGCACAAATTGTCTCTCCAACGTTATCGTTGTCAACAAACAAATTTACTATAAACACCATGCAGGCATATATAAGTAATGGAGACTTAACGCAAACTCATGCAGCTCTTGGAAATATCTGTGCTACACAGAACTATTAATAAAACTAGTTAATAAAACTATCCAGTCTCCTCGCGTATTTGTCGCTTTGTCACAATAAAATTGCATGAATTATGAAAATCTGCTCGCAAAAACTGGTAGAAGACATTGACGCAGACGATCCACTTTTAAGCATATTACTGTAGATAGTTTCTTGCTACCATGAAGACCTAGCATATTTCTAAATGAGCCGCCTTCACAAATTCACTTCCTTGAAGACTAAACTGTGTTCCAGTTGTGATTTCCCAAACAGACTCGTCCACAAATTGGAGAAAATCTCCACATTTATCCATACATCTGCTATCGGCTGAAACATGCCAGCTGAAACGTTATGAAACTTTAAATCCGTTATTGGCGATCCAGACATCAGTAGGGGAGATTGGGGTACAGTGGGACATGGGGCACAGTGGGACAAGCCGTCTAGCTCTTTTGTTAAGAACAAGAGGCGCATAACATTACAATCAGCAGAAAGCTATCGCCCCCATACAACTTCTAAACACCTCAACAAAAGTAAGTTCCCCCTAAACATTGGCTAATATTTTCTAAGATAGTTATGCGATTGTAACGAGATTTCTCACACAGGATCAGTTTGACCAGCGCAACAAACAGTGAAATTGATTACCCTGTAGGTGGTGCTATGCCTGAATGAACATGAATTCAATGCAAGACGGTCGCATTTCAAAAATTGCAAGACAGATTACCAAAGATAAGATAACATAAGATAACATAAGATAAGATATTTTATTTAAAGTCGGTTTGATACAAGTAAAAATAAACGCTAGCTCGCAAGGAGCTATTGTCACCGACTATTGTGCAAAAGTGCCAGGTGCAAAAGTGCAAATAAAACCTCTAAAAACATACAAATAAACATTTAGATATACCCAATAAAAATATAGATATCTTTGCTAACACACCCACGTGCACTTGCACACTTTCACCCACACTTCCATACACCCACACACACTTCATCCACACTTGCCTCCCCCTACGTACACACCCCCTCGCTCATTTACACTTTAAAAATCAATTTAAACTATTCCATAAATATACAAATTATATAAAAGATTTCGAGTTCAAATAAAATATACATCTAATTTATGTGGTCTCTCGAATTTTGTTATCTCATTTTTGTCTTTTCCAAGTTTAGCAAAGGTGATGGTACGATAAGGCGGGATTTTGGCCTATGCGTGGTGCGGTTGAAATCGAAAAAATAAAATGTCCTAAAACTAGTTATGTTTTATTGTAACGGCAAGAGAAAATATAAGTAAACAATATGTGAAAGTTCCAGTGCGATTGCGTTATTATTATTGTTATCACATGAAACTGAAATCCACAGCTTGTGCTATTTCGTGAAAAAATGGTCTAAATCGAGTCCCTCAGACACGCATTTAGACGTGAAGGACCCCTTGGACCAAAACGCCATTTAACCTGGTGTTGTGTGGTAACATTATATCCCCACTGCTGGAAGATCTTTTTGGTCCAAGGAGTCCTTCATACTAAAAAATGAAAAGTTATGATTCATAAAGTTTGAAGTTTTCGTAAGTAGATTAAAGTGACAAAATAACCTGTTACAGTTGTTCGTATGTCGTGGTGTAGTGGAAACGCACGTTGGATCACAAGCGCCTCGATATTTTCTTTTACCGAGTTCGAATCCCAGGAGGGCAACATGTGTGACGGTGACCTCGACAAGTTATTTCAATCTTTCTCATTTTTGTAAAAAAAAATTACATTCAGTATATCTGAAATGAGATATTAGGCTATCAGTATGAACCAATTAAAAGTAAAATAAATATTGTTTACCGATGACACTATACCGTACGGGCTAGTCAAACGTTGAAATCGAACGATGAGTCTCTCCGTTGATTGACAGTTGCCGCCGACGACAAGTTGTACATTGCATTGTGATTGACAGATGGAGAGAAGAAATGTACATTCCTATGAGTCGGCTGGCTGTGGGCAAAAACCCCACCTTACAATACCTTTCCGAAATCTACCTAACCATTCCATTCCAAAGAGAGATTTTTATCAATCACGAACAAATCCTAACAGGTAGCGCTAAAACAGTGCTATCCAATCACACGGTATGATCAGAGCAGCAATCGGTGAAAATGATTACCCTGTACGTGGTGCTATGCCTGAATGAGCATGCATTGAATGTAAGACAGTAGCATTTTCATAAATTGCTAAACAGATTATCAAAGACAGATTTTATTCAGTAACGAATAAATCCTAGCAGGCAGAGCAAGGACATAGCTATCCAATCACATGGTTTCATCAAAGCAACAATCGGTGAAAATGATTACCCTGTAGGTGGTGCTATGCCTTAACCCTGTCAGGCCTGGGGGCCATAATGCCCCCCCCCCCCTCCTACCAAACTTTCTCTCCTATCTCCGGAGCGACAACAAAATGAAAGCAGATTTTTAGTTTGCCATATTTGGGTCATTTATAACGTGTTTGCATACCCCCAGAGCAGAGAATCATGGGTAAATCCAAGATGGCGGCCTTGTGATGTACCAGAAAAGTGAGGTTTTCTTTCTTTTTCTTCAAACTTTCTGCTTTTTAAGTGGGTAAAATGATTTTATTTCACATCGAACTGTTATTTACTAATTCATCATGCAGTTTTTGCAAGGAAAATACGTAAATAAAAAAATCGAAGAATCTGACCGAAAATTGTCACCATCTTGGATCTACCCATGATCCTCTGTTCGGGGGACGGTCTGTACGTTCAAAATGACCACAATATGACAAACTAAAAAGCATTTCCGTTTGTTGTTGCTCCGGAGATAGGAGAGAAGTTTGGAAGGAGGGGGCATAATGGCCCTCCAGACCTGACAGGGTTAACGCATAGCACCCCCTACACGGTAATCATATTCAACGATTGCTGCTCTGGCCAAACCATGTGACTGGATAGCACTGTCTTTGCTTTACCGGTTAGGATTTGTTCGTTATTGAATAAAATCTGTGTTTGATGATCTGCTTTACAATTTATGGGCATGCTACTGTCTTACATTCGATGCATGCTCATTCAGGCATAGCACCACTTACAGGGTAATCATTTTCACCGATTGTTGCTCTGGTCAAACCGTGTGATTGGATAGCACTGTTTTTGCTCTATCAGTCAGGATTTGTTCGTTATTGAATAAAATCTGTCATTGATAATCTGTTTTGCAATTTATGGAAATGCTACTGTCTTACATTCAATGCATGCTCATTCAGGCATAGCACCACCTATAGGGTAATCATTTTCTCCGATTGTTGTTCTGCTCAAACCGTGAGATTGGATAGGACTGTGTTTGCTCTACCTGTTAGGATCTGTTCATGATTGATAAAATCTGTCTTCGATAATCTGTTTTGCAATTTTTGAAATGCGACCGTCTTGCATTGAATCCATGCTCATTCAGGCATAGCACCACCTACAGGGTAATCGTTTTCACTGACTGTTGCGCTGATCAAACTGATGCTCTGTGAGAAATCTCGCTACAATCGCATAACTATCTTAGAAAATATTAACCAATGTTTAGGGGGGAACTTACTTTTGTTGAGGGGTTTATATTGATTACAAGTAAAACCTGTCATTGGTAAAAAATTAGGGACACAAAAACTGTTTTTGAGCAGTCCAAGTAATTTTTTAGGACTGAGGATGATAGTTCGTTATGAGACGTTTTCAGCAGTACTTCATTGCTGTTTTATTACTACTGAGAGAGGATGGACAAAAGTACACTTTAATTATATCGATTTAGTATCTCAGCTGTATGTATTAGTTTTTTGTCATAAAAAGGAATATATCATGCATGTGGAGCAGAGTGGGACACTTTTGCCGGGGCACACTGGGACAATAATAATCAAATGGTAAAATTTCCTTTCATCCTAAAATGCCATCAAAGTGCATTATTTTGTTTCCTAGATGGTAGTATTTGCTAATCCTATCAGATTTGATGAGTTTTACTAAAACTTTCAAAGTCAAATGCTTTCGTTGGGATGAGAATCACACAAAATATTTTTTTCCTCAAATTTGGCTCCTGGGAAATATTTTACGTAAAGCAGGGGCCTAAAATAGCAACTAACTTAATCACCACTGTTGAATCTTCTAAACTCCTATGAAACATGTTAGTATATACTTCTTATAAAATGTGTTTTGTTTATTGTCCCATCGCACCCCAGTGGGTGTCCCAGAGTACCCCATAGTGGGGCAAAGTGGGACACATTTTTTTACGTTTTTAAAACATAATTTTTCAGAAAGGTATAACAGATACTTCAGATTTTTTTGTGTGACTATGTCATCATAAGTATAAGTTATAACGAGAGTATACAAGGCTAAACTACAGGGCAATAATAACAGAGATTTTTGCAAAAATGTGAAAAATGTCCCAGTGTACCCCAATCTCCCCTACTTTGAGTACTTTCATTAGTCTCGATATCTTTTCAATTCCATTCAGCCGAAATTTAAAAGCGTCTTGTTATTTATTTTTTGTTTGTTTTTTTTCCTCGCGTTTATTTGTAGGCGCAGTAAATTCTTGAGAAGAAAAAAGTTCGAAACTGCAGTCGGAATCTAATGATGTAGAAAATCAATAAGGTTGTTAGTTATTTTTCTTGCATGGCGGTTTGTGCTACTATTGTCTTATGAGTTTCCATATCCATTTCCGTCTTTCCATTATGTAAGCGGAAATTCTTGCCAGACAACTCATCTATCATCTCTTTAAAAACTTTCCGTGAGTTCTCTTGTTGGTGACCTGTCGTCAGGTTTTGACGTTCCAAATCCATAATACCCATTTCGTTGATGATTTAATCAGTATCCAAATTCAAATATGGATACATACAGTGTACGTAACTAATTCCGCTTAAGTGTGGATACTTCATAGTCTCCACATAAACATCTGCAATAAAAGCGCGACTGAGATACTGAGGGTACGTCCGAGGACACACCGAATTCTCGGGTCTGAAGTGCCGAGGGATGCTTTCCTGTAGAGTCATATGGTTGCTTTTTTGTCGCCAGACGTCGTCAATTTTCCCCACCTTTTGCATATCGCTCCAACTGAGAAAGAATTTTTTAATAAGAATGATTTCATAAGATTTAGCTGTTCCAATTCAGTAAGCTCGTGTCATAATCAGTTATAGACGATATCTATGATGCAAACGTCCGACCCGAAACCCGGTAACCAGAACCAATTATATTTATATTGAAATGTTATAGTCCATTGTCCAAGAAAATGTGTATAACATCATATATTTGTTCAATGCTATATTACTTATATCGCATGCTAGGGAGCTGACGTTTCGTTTTAGACACTTCAAACCTTGTATATAATGTTAATTTTCACATCAACTTTGAAAAGTGAAAGGTATCCATAGCAGTGAAGAATTCGTTTTATGCCATGTTTTATGGAATATATTAAAGTAGCTATTCATAACACTGAGCAATCAATAGATGTTGCTGAATAAGCTGAGACGATCCGTTTCTCTTTTGCTTGCAAACGGATGACGTGAAATAACTATTATAGCCGGACTTTGCGATGCTTCTTCGACACGGTCTTATTTTCAGATATCGAGGCTCCTAAAATATTTACTGTTCGCTGAGAGCATGATGTATATCCCTTGGGGTCGTTAAGAATAACCGAGTATTGTGTGATTATCGACAAAACGAGGCACAATGAAAAGACACGCACCCATATCAGTGCCACCAGACAGTAGATTTATGGCAAGATAGCCAGCGATGTGTGATAAATAACGATTTGTCAGTTCATATAGTTCTGGAACAAAAAGAAACACAAATTCAGTTAGATTCGTAAAGCATCATTGGTTCCGTTACTGCGCCCTATTATTTGGTTTCTTTTCGGTCTGAGTACTGTCGGTCTCACGTCTTCACCCACACTTTAGGAGAAAGTCTTAGCAATGACCAGATGCCAGTTAAATTCAAAATGAAAAGGGTGGAGGAAAACTGACAAGAAGTCATATGACCCCGCAGACAAATATAACTGCATATTTATAAAAACATCACAAGAACCATAAGTGACCCTTGTGATGATTTGTATCCCAGTCACGTTTTTATTGTAGTTGGTTACGGAGCAGTTACTGAACGAATATCAACTCATTTCTGCTTAGCTACCAGTACTCCTTGGTAATTACACAATACTGATTGGTGAAATAGTTTGTCGGTCATATTACATTGACCTAGTTTCGTAGAAAATCTTCTCCTCCAAAATGACTTGACCGATTGCTCTGAAAAATAAAATACGTGATCCTTGACCCAAGGCACTGCGAAATCTTCAAAGGCTAGCTTGGTTAGTGAATTAAAAATGGCCGCCACTGTCCCAACCAATGTCGAGTGATTTTCCAAGTAACGGATTTGGACGGGAAAGTAACTACTTATATGCTAAATGATATGACGATCACGAATGTGATAAAATTAACACTTATTCAGAGGGCTATAACTTCGGACCCATGACGTCTACAGACTTCTAGTTTTATGCATTATCTTCTCTATAGGAAGATCTTTTAAAAGCAGTTAGCAGATTTCTTTAATAATTTTTTCGCTATTCTCCAATGCATGCAAACTGAGGAAATCTTAAGTACACTTGAAATATATCAAAGCCTATATATAAGCCGACACGAACCATCAATGCGTGTGTTTCTGTTCTTGGACATGGACTGGTACTTCTCGGGTTGTTTGACAAAAAGTATACAGCAATACGCTGTGAACGCTTTTTTTCAGGTGCAATCCACGTAAACGAGACACGAATTTACATAAGCGGTCTTCTTGGGGAAAGACAAGAGATTATCTACTTGGATATCGACTTCTCTGGAATATCGACTTATCTATCAAAATTGAACGTTTTTTGTAATCAGATGAATTCTGATCCCTGAGCATGTAGACGATGTCCAGATCGTCCAGCTGTCTAGATCGAAATTACAACACATATAAGGGAAGTGGGAAGAGGTGCCGACATACTGACTGCGTCACATGACTTCACAGAATAGTCCTGTGGTTAACCTATTCTAAAGCACATACCAAGAATCTAACGATTCGTGATATGTGTTGTATCTCAGGTACGCTTTTATTGTACCTGTTCATGTGGCAACTTGGATGATATGACCACACGGCCCCCAGCACCGGCATAAGCGGTATTAGATACAAATCTAGAGAGCTATGATGGAAATGCTCTTGACAACTCGTATACTGGTAATTGGTGAGCTGTTTCGCTGTGACAACTCGTACATTGGAGATTGGTGAAGCCCCCCCAAACTGCTCACAGTTCTAGTTATTATTATTATTTTATCTTGCTGACATCATTGAAAACTGTTGACCGCTTCTTCCTTGTAGGAAACCATCGTATGTTTTTAATATTTTAATTTCATACACATGGGAATTGGTGTCGTCACATGAAATTATTGACGTGGATTTTTTTTGGACGATGGCAGAATATTGAATGTCAAATCTGATGCTTGCCGTTCTTGATAATGTTCAAGATGATTCCGATAAGCCATTATCATATTCTTATAGTCAAATCCGTATCAAGGACCTGACTTCTTCTATCCAAATTATTTGAATAAAATCCAGTCGCTCGGCTGTTTACAATCTCAGAATAACCCAGACAGCTTGTTTGGCTGAATACAGCGAAAACGATGATCATGGCTAGCCGAAGTGGCAAACATCACCATTTGACCCCTCTTAGAGTTTTTCCTAATGTGTTCTGCAGGCAGCACAGACACTAGTTTCATTTCAAACGTTGTTGATGTTGGGGATACTGCTAATATAGGTCGATATTCAAAGATATAGAGCGTGAAAGGATAGGTCTATTCAATTCTATTGAGTGGCATTCTCACGCTAGAATGAGCAAACACTCAACCAGATAAAACAGAAAAAGCTCTTTGGGAGAACAAATGTTACATTCGGACTATTTTCCACTTTTAAGTGTCATCGGGAGATTCCAATGGGCTCTTGGATCCGTTTCATTCCACGGACGTTGAAGGTTTTATTGAACCAAAAGTGAGGACAATAAAACCAAACACGATCGGATTATAGCAGGGGAAGGCTGCAATTTATGGACATATATATCGCGTTTATTATAGCTACTTTATTTATTTATCTTCATCACCGAAACGATCAAAAACCCAGACAAATCATTCTCATCGTCGATCAGGCCCGTTTTCAATTTAGTAAAATTTCAGGTTTTCAGAGGAGATAAACACACAGCTTGAAAAAAATTGACGGCTCTGTTCTTCAAAAAAGAAAGTAGCTGGTGACACAATAGATCACAGTGTTTTTTTCACACTGAGACAAACTGTGTACTCGTTAGTGGAAAACAGCCAAGGGCGGATCTACCTGTTTTGAGATGCTGGAGCTGATCGGTCATCACAGATCCTGCGCTAGCGTATCTAATTCAGGTGCTGGGGACCGAGTGGTTACTTCATTGTCCCCAGAGGAACAGCTGCAATAGAAGCGCGACTGAGATACTAAGGCTACTTAAAAAAACTAGCCATATTGCCCACATCTTATATATCTCTTCAACCAATTTCATTTGCCCTCGTATGTATTCATCGTGAATTCTCTATTCCACCAAATCAAACAATCTGCATTAAGCTCCGGTGTACAATATCACCCTGCCAGATCTAGTAGTCCCGACACTTTATAACATCCGGGGCATCGGTAGTCACCACGCTTGCCAGTGGAGAATGGCTTTTATTGAAGTTTGCGAACAAACATTCCAAACACAGGTGAATCCTAAGCACTGTGCACCAAACGTATTTAAGGGACATTCATGGTAATAAAACATAGAGTACCCTCTGTCTAGAGTGATATGGTGGATTAGAGTGAAACATTACTGTTATCCTAATATAAAAGATTCAATTGCTTAGTAATACTTTCTAGATATAGCACACCCCGTACGTTATTCTCTCGGATTTATTATTTGAATATGCATTCGGTTTGTAGAATACTGGTCGGTTGTGTCTTAAACAAAACTGTTGAACGCTTCACTCTCACAAGAAGCTAGACTTGACAAGACATTTGTTGAAATGTTTATAAACACATAATGAATATCAAATTCATGTATATAAATATGACCTAGTAGCAAAATGCTGGTTCTCATTGATGCCTGAATGAGATAAAGCCAGGTATGCACCTGTATGCTGTATAAGTACATACGTCTTTTGGCATATAATCTGTATTGCGTTAGCACCGAGTTTCTTTAGAAATAAAACATTAAATCTGCCTGCTTACATTCATTTAAGCCAGCGACCACTTTAACCGTACCAGGCCTGGAGGAGCCATTATGCCCCCCCCTCCTAACAAACTTTCTGTGCCGTCTCCGGAAACACGAAAAATTGAGAGCTGGCACTCCGTGACTTCATAGTTTATCATATCGGGTTCATTTTGAGCCTATTTCGATAACCCCTCGGGCAGAGGATCATGGATGATGTTGGGTTCCAGAAAAGTGATGTTTTCGCCTTATTTCTTTTTTACAAATTTCTGCTTTTCCATGTGAAAAATTGGGCAAAAACTATTTTAATTTACATCAGAATAATATTTCCTAATTTATCATGCAGTTTTTGCGGAGAAATTATCTAAATAAACAAATCGACCAAAATTTTTAGAAATGCTTGAAAATGACTCACTGTGTCACTGTGACATCATCAAAGCGGCCATCTTGGATTTCATTACATTTTCTGGTAGAGCGTGAGCCAAGGATATAGTGTGGTAAGTTTCCGGTCCCTCCCCAGATCTGTACAGGCCCCCAAAAGCCCAGGCCAGATTGAGATAAACTATTAGACCGTCTCGCTAAGCAACAGTGTGATTTAGGCGTTTGATTCTCATTCAAAAGGGATATCATTCCACGATGAAGCTCATACATGACAAAAAATACTCTTTCCATTCTTCAGAAATTGATTTCCCGGCAGATCGAGCCAAAGATGTTTTAATATAACCGCGTGGGAACGAAATCCAAGCAGACACATTCCTTGCAATTGATAAGTCTTCCACAGGAAATATATCACATATTGGTCCGATGAGACTCAACGGCGTCTACGACACCAACCACCTGACATTAATATGGTATTGTCGTAAAGGTAATCATGTATCTGTAATTCAAAACGTCAGATCTGACAGTATTGCATAAACTTAAAAAAAAAACAATAACAGTTTCACAAATTTGGCGATTCACATCGATGCTGACAGCTAAATACAAGCGTAGTGTGCAAGATCTATGGGGTTACGTTTCGTACCTTGTATCTAATTCCGCTTAACCCGGGGCTAGGGGCCGTATGAACCCATGTACTTCAATATCCTCATGGTGTATACATGAACAGACACAATCAACACATCATTCTCTAGAGAACGACTTAGCAACGAAACTAATATTTATTAAGAGTACTTATCAGCGATACGGCATCACTGAAAACTGTTGACCGCTATTCTCTTGCAGAAAACTATCCTATGTTTATGTATATTATTATTATTATTTATTTGGTACTAATTCGGTTATATGAATTCGGTCTTTGGATTATGGACACTGATATTCTATAATAGACGACGGTTGAATCTTGAATGACGGATTGGACACTTCTACTCATCATCTAGTCGACGTAAATAGAATAAATATACGTCCACGCTCGAATGGATTCATTCACATCAAATTTCATGCAGGTATGAAATAAAGACATATCAACACAAGCTAGTTACTTGCAAGAGAAAAGCGGTCAACAAATGCCAGAAAACACTAGTCTATATACGCAAATGGCGCTAGTTATATCACATAGCAAATTCCACAATGCGACCCCGTATCCTTAATTAACTAAATTTGTCACGCTGTGGTGGTATTGGAGATACCACTTCTGTTGGTCGATGTATGAAGTGATAGAACGTTAATGAATTTCTCCTCTCCTTTATTAGCGAGTGGCCTCCTATCCCACTCTCCGTCGAACTACCACTCGACATGACACACAGAAAAGCTTTTTCTCGGAGGAAACTATCACTGACTAGTTTCCTCTTCTAACTGTCATCGGATAGAGCTGATCTTACAGGCCACCACCATGGAATGCTAGTATATGTTATGTTTATCTCAATCAGGAAAAGTAAAAATCGACTTCAAATTTTTTGGAGATATGTGTTTGTTGTGATAATAACTTGAGGCACAGTACTTTGAGCAACGCAAATATCGTCATATACGGTAGAATATTTGACTACGCTGTATCGCATGTGCCTGAATTCATCTTTCAAGAAAAAAAGTCGAGAAAATCAGTGGAAATACTGGAGTTTTGGGATGTGAAAGTAGTAGTCTTGATTACAAACACGAAGAGAATTCTTTCCTTAAGCTCCTGACTCCGACATTTACGATGTGATATAGTTCTGTCATTACACACGACCTGTTGGAGGACGACTTAAACGTAATAAATTCCAAGACTTGATTAATTGTATAATTATTATCCTACTTGGTGAAGCGAATACAGGAAACTTTGACAAACTGGCGCAGTCTGCAGGTACCAATATTAAAGATTATGGTAAAAAGGTCCATGGTTCTTGATCAGGACAAACACTCTGTTTGTATCCATTGCACCCACAATGGTATCTGACTCATTTTGTCATTTTTTTTTCCATGAAAACAAACTATTGATTCGATCGGTTCGATCAGATTGGGTTGATTATTCTGATACAACAATATTAACCCTATCTGGCCTGGGCGATTTGGGGTGTACCGCTATATCATTGGGTCAAGCTCTACCAGAAAATGTAAACAAAATCCAAGATGGCCGCCATGATGACGTCACTGTGACGTCATTTTCAAAAAAGAGCATTTTTGGACCATTTTTCGAATTTTTTATTTTTGCTATTTCTTTGCAAAAACTGCATGATAAATTAGTAAATAATAATCTAATATGAAATAAAATAGGGTTTGCCCACTTTTCCATACAGAAAAGCAAATTTTTTAAAGAAATATGACGAAAACATCACTTTTCTAGTACCTCACATGGCCGCCATTTTGAATTTACCCATGATTCTCTGCTCGAGGGTCATGCAAATAGGCTCAAAATAACCCCAATATGATAATATAAAAAGTAACGAAGTTCAGCTCTGAATGTTTTGTCGTTCCGGAGATAGGAGCAAAAAACCAACAGGAGGGGAAAGTGCCCCCCCCCAGGCCAGGAAAGTGCCCCCCCCCCCAGGCCAGGTAGGGTTAAGTCGAATGTATTCCCATCCCAAAATAACGCCACAATTGATGTCCACATTATCTGTCTATTTCTCAGGATAGAAATTCAAAGCAATTATTTTGACTCAGTAATATTTGGTCGATCAAGCCTAAATGCAAATATTGTTGCGTAAAAACATATCTTTAGGTCGATCTATTTCAATCGAGGTATAGGAGACGTTTCCGACAAGGATGACACAGACATGCATAAATTAAAAATAGCCCATACATGTTACTAGTGAAACAAAAGCGATCAGCCCATTTCATCGATCATGACAGGAGGATGTGGGATATCTCCGTCATTGAGAATGTATCAAACGAAATTGCGAGCAGTATCGTGAGAATGTAGCAAGACACACAGAGAAAGTAACAAACTGTACCCTGGCCCGACGTGTAGTCATAGATCCAAAATTCGCGAAGTGCTGTAACCAGTGGGCATTGTGGATGTTAATGTACCGATGGTAGACACCTGCTGTTCCTCTGGATAGTTAATATTGGATACCAAGGCATAAAATACCAAACAGACGGGAAAAACTGACGAAAGAATTAATGACGCAACGTGAGCGAAGAAACATATACTGTTGACTCAAATTCACTATTTTATAACTTGCATAACCTTTCAGTTGATCGTCTAATATCTCTGGCGCTATATTTCGTAAGTTATGTCTAATTCTTATAGTCAATCCGTACCAAAGACCTGATGTCTTCCATCCAAATTATTTTAACCTATCTGGCCTGGACGATTTGGGACCGGTGCAGGCCAGGGGGGACATCGCCCCCTAAACATTTATCTTACCCCTTGAGCTAGAGGGTTACCACACTATACCCTTGCGTCAAGCCCTACCAGAAAATATAAAAAATCCAAGATGGCCGCTCTGATGGCGTCACAGTCACGTCATTTTCAAAAAGGTATCTTTGGGCGATCTTTCCATCAGATTTTTCGACTTTTTCATTTATGTGTTTTCTTCGCAAAAACTGCATGACACATTAGTAAATAATAGTCTGATGTGATATAAAATAGTGTTTGCCCACTTTTCCTAACAGAAAATCAAGAATTTAGAAAAATGACGAAAACATCACTTTCTGGTACCCCAGATGGTCGCCATTTTGAATTTACTCATGATCCTCTGCTCCTCGTTCCAAAGATAGGGCAGAAACTTTGGTTGGGGCTGGGGCATAATGGTCCCCCCCCACCACAAGGCCTGGTAGGGTTAATACAATTCAGTCGTTCGGCTGCTTCCAATCTCAGAATATCCCAGACAGTTTGCATGGCTGAATACAGCGAAGTCTATGATCATGGCTAGCCGAAGTGGCAAACATCACCATTTGACCCATCTTAAAGATTTTCTAATGTATTCTACAGACAGCACAGACACTAGTTTCATTTCAAACATTGTTAACGTTGTTGATATTGGGGATATCACTCATATAGATCGATATTGGAAGATTTTGAACCTGAAAGGATATTTCTCTCCATTATGTTGAGTGGCATTCTCACGCTAGAATGAGCAAACACTCAACTAGATAAAACAGAAAAATGTCCTTTGGGAGAGCAAATATTGCATTCGGACTATTTCCGCTTTTAAGTGTCTTCGGGGGATTCTAATGGGCTCTTGGATCCATTTCATTCCTCGGGCGTTGAAGGTTTTATTGAACTAAAACTGAATACATTACAGGCTAATAAAATCCAAACACGATCAGATTACAGCAGGGAAAGGTTGCAAGTTTTCGACCTGTATATCGTTTTGTTCTCGCTGCTTTCGTTATCTTCATCAATAAAACGAAAAACAATCCGACAAATCATTCAGTTTGAAGTTTAAAATTCCATGTTTTCAACTGAGATAAAAGCAACGAGGAGAAAATTTGACTGCTTTATTCTTCGAAAAACAAAACCCCAACACAGTAGCTGGTGACCCAATAGATAAATGCGCTCTCACACGGAGACAAATTGTGCACTCGGTAGCTTGGAAGATAGTTGAAATAGTCCAATTTCTCACTGATTATAATTGACACCATTTGCTGATGTTCGTTGCTGAAATCAACAGGGTTCTCCGAACGAAGATCACAGGCATTAACAGGCTGCTAGTGGTACTATCCTTCATAATATTCCTGAAAGGGTCATGTCTCCTAGTCGTGACAAGGAGACGTAAGGATAATAGTCGACGTTACGACTAGGTGACGTAACTCCTTCTCGAGTATTATAAAGGAAAGTAACCACCTCTGTCATTCATTTTTTCCCATATTTAATTATCATAAATTCTCTATTTGATTCCTAAGTCTTAAACCTGCTTTAATTTTAATGCCTTGATCTCCATCAAGCTGCACAATCAAACGTACAAAACGGAAGTTAAAAAAAAAAGTTAACTCCCCTAGGAGAGAGTTGTCCGCCCCTAGGAGAGCTCTCCCACTCAATCCAGCGTGGTTACTATAAAGGTCACTGCAAGCCTCATTCCAATCCTCTTTCTCCTGTTTGCTCTCGACAGTGCACATCTAGTGGAAGTGTTTTGATTCAATTTCAACGGCTGTTGTTGTTGTTTCGCTGGTTATATCCTTTATCAAGTGTGACTTGTGTTGTTTATTTCGGAATTTTCTTATTGCATTAGTATGTCTGAGGTTCCGACTACTATTCCTTGTCGTACGTGCGGGCAGCCCACACGGCTTGTTTTTGTTGTAAAGAGTTGTGTTATCGCGCGACCACGTGCGCCGAATGTGTGTTATGGGACGCGTCGACTTGGAGGATTTATGCCCAAGCTCGACGTGCTTATCTTTTACATGCGTGTGATGCCCCGTCTATTTCGGAGATCGACAGACGGGTATTGGAAATTTCCCTGGTCAATGATATGAATGTAATGAGGATCTCGACCGTGTTGGCTT
This sequence comes from Hanleya hanleyi, assembly GCA_036873755.1. Classification (NCBI taxonomy): domain Eukaryota; kingdom Metazoa; phylum Mollusca; class Polyplacophora; order Lepidopleurida; family Hanleyidae; genus Hanleya; species Hanleya hanleyi. The sequence goes on along the minus strand of JAVTVY010045171.1, from coordinate 4,598 downwards.
GAATTTATCTCATACTGTTCAAGATCCAGTTTCACCCGCGTCGGTGTATTTTCCTCCCAGTAGCACTATACTACAGGAAGATAATTCTAGGCTGTTAGATAGCTTGACCTGTACTGGTGCTTCATTGTCTGGGGTCGCTACCAAACCCGTTCCTTTGTCCGGCGTAACAAAGACCAGGTCGGTCTTGCCTGGGCATTCCATTGTCTCCGTCAGACAAAAGAATTCTTTGCCACATGTTATTTTTCGCCCTTCTATCGGTTTGCCACATGTTTCTTCTAAAGGAAGAAAACAATTAAACATCGTCGTGTGTCAATTTCTCCGTTATATCTAAACAGAGTTTATTTATTCTGTTTCTCGATCTATGGAGGTTGTGGGGCGAATGTTGGACTCGCTTGAGTCAGCCACGTGTTAGTGTCTTCGGACGTACGTCGCTAAAATTATGTGTCGGAGATTTGAAAATTTTAGTCTTGATTTTTCCATATATTGAAATGATCGTCTGACGATGTTTTTCTAAAAGTATTTATGAAATCTCATGCTTAACTAATAACACAGTCCTGCATTAGGGCAGTGTGTATTCAATTTGCGTCTCCACACAAACAATGAGTTTCGGCCCGCTGTGTTTGATGTGGGCTTTTATTGGCTCTCACCATTCCGTTTTGTTTGTCGGTCAGTATGTGAGCCTATTGTGATCTGTGCTGTAAACGAACAGGTTTTTGTTTCGTTGATTCACGATTTTATCCATTGATTTGTTGTATAAATCTTTACGAGTATTGTGATTATTATCCTCGTTCTGACGCGGGAGGTTTTCCTCCGCCGGGGAAATCCGATTCTTTATTAGCAGTCCGTCAATGTTCCATGTTGTTGTTGTATTTTTCGTTCGGACTTGCAGTTTTTGGTAGTTTTTCACCTTCATGCATTCAATTCTTTGGTCCTACCAAATGGTAATTCTCTTGTTACATCAAGTATTATTATGTGATTTTGATATCCTGTGTTCAAGAGAGAACTTACAGAGGTTTTATCTGTCTTTCCTGTTTACGTGATTGTTGCATTTGTGTACGTAACCACAATTCAACCCTATTTACTACGACCATTTGTTGCATTTTAATGAGCTTCTTTACTGATCTCTTTATGTAATTGAGGGTGTGTCGAACAACAAAGAGATCACGTGTTGGTTTATCGTGAGTGAGTAAACCTATTCACCCATTGTTTATTGTGAAAGTGTGCTATTCTTTGAAACACAAAATTCTGTTATTTGCATTGTGATGTTTGTTTCTCACCAAGTTGGTCCCATCTGTATACTGTATTACGCTTATAATTCAGATGGAGTTGAGCATTATTTTTTATTTTCTTCTCTCTGAGAAAATTTAAAATTTGTTAGCGTGAGGGTGAGTGTATTTCTCCGGAAAATCTTTAGAAATACTCTTGTTCGACGATATGGAATGACACGCAAATTCGTGAAGTTCTTCTTGATTACCGGTACAGTCTACAAGAACATTATACTGCTCTTTAGTAATGTACTTACCGTTTCTGCTTCTCGACAACTTGTTCGTGCTAGGTCATTTCAAATTCTAAATTTTTAATAACCTTACCTTCCTGCCGACGAGAGACTTTAAATGTATTTCCTCTCTTCGGGAATTTTAAATTTCTTTGAGGATATTTCTCGCTTACGTTGAAATCTCTTTGTCCTGGATGTCGGTGGTGTGACTATTTTTGGGTTATAAATAGTAACATTGTTTGTAAATGTGAATATTCTCTCCATATAAAACTCCAGTACTGATTTTCGTGTACAGGAGACAAATTACATCGGGAGAGGTCATAATGTAATCATGTTCACTATCACAGTATTCATGTTCACTGACACAAAGATCCATAATACCAGTTAGCCCATTCAGCTTACGTGTGATTAGCGTTAGAAACAGTTAATGTGTTCATATCTACTGCGTTCTATTTTCTAAAAGAAAGAAAATAATTATATTTTATATCCATTCATCTTCGTTTTTCGGCACTTCCTTCGATGCTCCATCGTCCGTCGTCGGCGGGAGTGGAAGTCCGTCCGCTTAGCGTCATCCTTCCATTTATATCAGTTCCTCTCGGGTTTTTTCACATGGTGATTTACTTAGGTGCGTCGTTGCACTACGAAGAGAGTTTTTGTTCAAGCATTTTTGATTCCGGTTTTGTGTTGAGATAACAAAATTATGTTGGAATCTACAGTATTTGGTCTAATACTGTTATATGGAAATGGATTAGGTCTTTGGATTATGGACGTGGATAGTGATGGACGTCGCCTGGATTGTGAATTATGGTCTAGACGCTTGTAATTGAATTCAGCACAGTTTTGCGTTAATTTTTTGTTTAACTCAGAACCATGTTGACTTTAACACACAAACATTTTGTGTTGAGATCCGTTTACCTTAGTATTGTACTTAAACGACACAATGATTTTCGTTGTGTACTTGGGGGACAGTTTTTCGACTTTCTCCATCAAGTACTTTATTCCCGTTTAGTCGGTTGCACCAGTTGTTAGACTTTGACATTATGGTTCTGTCATCAACTTAGGGTTTTTCATTTCTATGCAGGACCTTACTCACTACGTTCGTTTTTTCGGGTTCGGTCTCTGCAGCGGATTTATTTGTCCTGGTGCCGAGGACGTTACGCCGATCCCGACTCTGTCTCTATTTCCCTCGTTGCTGACTTCCTCCTTCATCTTCACCGGGATAGGAAGTTTTCTTATTAGCACCATTGAAGGGTATCGATCTGCTCTGGCTTGGGTGTCACGTCTTACCTCTGGTATCGACATTAGCCTTAACGATATATCTCTGCGCTTATTCGCGCATTCGCCTTACAGTCGCGTCGTACTCGCCTACTGTTACCGTAATGCGATATCGGGTGGTTCTGTGTGCTTTGATTCGTCCGCCCTTTGAACCCTTTCTATCTGCTTCTCTAAAGCTGTGTCCTACAAGGCGGCTTTTCTGGCGGCTTTTGCTTTGGCGTCTAGAGTGTCTGAACTTCATGTTTTTGAGAGATCTTCCATGACTGGGATGGCAGATTGGTCTCGCATTTTCCTTTCGTTCCGTTCCGGAGTTTATCGCCAAAATGAGTCTGTTCGCTTAGGTCCGTGCGCTCAACGGTCGTACTCTATTCCGGCGTTTTCAGACTTCGTACATGGGCTCGAAGGCGACCTTTTGTTTTGCTCTGTACGAGCCATTCGCCACTATCTTACTCGTACCGATTCCGCTCGCGGCTCTCGGCGCCTGTTATTTCAGTCGTTTCGCCCGTCTGCAATTGCATGACATTACGAAAATTCCATTGACGCGTGGTTGAAGAAGACCATAAAATGGTCTTATCAATTGGTAATTGACGCCTCCCCGCTACTGTATACTGCTTCTTCCCATGAGATTCGTGCCATCGCTACGCATGGCCTTTATGGAAGAACTTGTCCCTCCATGACATTGTCCAGTCTTGTGTCTGGACAACATACTCCACGTTCACAAATTTCTATCTGTGTGATATATCAGTGCAATCAGATAGTGTGACCACGCTTGGGCCACTGGGGGCTACCCAGCACGTGGTAAGTTATTTCAGAAAAAGAGGGGGGGGTGCAAAATTGTCACTATTGCAGCAAGGCAACCATCTTGCTGTATCATCTCATCTCATTTCTCAATTATATCATTTGTCCACATTCAATGTGATTATCTATGAAGGAAGAAATAAGTCAGATGGACGACCTTGGTCCCTCTAATCATCAATCTAAGATGCCTGACACTAAATCATCATTCTAAGATGCCTGACACTATGGTGAGTGTAAACTTTACCTTAACTGCGGTTTTGCTTGTGTCTTTCAGGTTGAATCTGTTTTCCTTCTGGATGATCTCAGCTGCGTCACCTACGCTCAACTCACAAGGCAAGTTGGACGTAAGACGTTTGTGGACTGAGAAGGGTGTGGCTTGGCGCCCTCTAAGCCCGGACAGTTTACGCTTCACCCGATCTTATAGGTACAGCCAAGTATCTGCATGTATGGTCCATCCGAGGCTAAGCCTCACGTGTCATACAATGCCTACCAAAAAGACCTATCAGCCCTAGTGGCAGAGGATTCTGACATCTTGGTAGAAGTTGCATACCATACCACGAGCACAGCTACATGGATGGAGACATTCAAGATAAGTACTACTGTTTCTTATCCATGATTTAACCTTTTACGTCTCTGACCAGGGTTTCACTTGTTCACTGTTGATGTCTCATGTTTATGCCCATGTCTGTGTCATCCCTCCTACATGGAGGAAGACACTCAAAAGATAAGTTAGATAAGTATCTTCTATTACTACTCCATAATTACCCTCTGCATTACCGACCAGGGTTCTTCTGTGGAGATTTATTGTCATGCCTGTGATCATTTTAGATAGAGGCTGAGACGACCGTGTGATCTGGTCCGTTTGCTGTTTCGGCTGGCGATTTGGTATCGAACTCTGAGGACATGGATTCGTGTTTCGCACAGTCTGACCATTTTTTCCAGCTCTAGTAATTGTACCTTACTGAGAGACTGTCATCTTAAAAATAATTGGATATAAATGTTATCTTAAAAATTATTGGATATAAATGTT
>JAVTVY010045170.1:0-21154 GCA_036873755.1 Hanleya hanleyi | reverse complement strand
TATTAGGAAATATGTTACGAGCCTGTTGGTCCTTCTATTAAATTATTGTCATTTTTGCGATATCATACCCTTGAAAACGCTAATTTTGGGCAATTTTGTGGATTAAAGTTGATCTTTTTGAAAATTCAGAGGCGTGTAACTGTCAAAGTTAGTTATATATTAACTACGAATGTTCCCTCTACAAACAGATGCCAAAAACTGCCAATTCGAACGAAGGACAATGCAAATGATATTACAAAATCTGTCCCCACCCCCCATGTTAGGTGTCTAAATTCAGGATGACCCTTCCGGTTTACGTCCGATGGTAGCTAAGATCAAACGAATTTTTCTGAACCAGGTATTGTATTATCGCAGGCACAGGTAGTCCAGGTATTGTATTATATAAACTTGTATAATTATTTCAGGCTTTGGAGTTCCACTAAGAATGAATTAATACCCACTGATTCAGGTAAACAATCCAAAAATGGGAGGATAATCCAGCTAAAACTAGGCTGCAATGTCTGTATCTGACGATTTAAGTATCCTCGACCGGGTCTCTGATAAGTCTGTTACCATGCGACCGACTGAATCAGTGCTGATATCAACCAGTTCATCTTGAGTCACATAGGGACCTTACAAAGATCACACCTTCTCATCAGAAACCACCATTTTCGATCATTTTAGCATTTCAACGAGGCAGCAGATGATGTAAATCCACAGAATACTGAAATAATTCAATCCATTCAGTATCACTTGAAAATATATCTTGATCGTAAATATTTGAGACGGTAAATAGCTGTAAAACGGTTCGAACTGCTGATTTTGATCAGTAAAAACGCACAACAAATATACCCACTTCCCCTTAATAAAACGACCCCACCCAATTTCAACCCCCCACATAGAATGGAATCTCCCAATTTCTACCAAACAATGAATAATTTAAGCAACGATACCCACTTTAGCGGTATATACCTTACCGAGAGTCCATTTTCCAACATAGCTTGATCAAATACTTCCGAAAAATGCTGATCTATTAGGTGGGCTTATTTCATCCGATCATTCTGATATCAGTCATGGGCTTGCATCATTCAATTGTTTGGAAGCTTGAAAAATTGCACGCGTTTTCATCAAATACTTTTCGCGCTATGTGGTTTTTGCTACATGTACCCCCATCAAAATACAACAGTTTTGGGCTAGCTAAAGCACATATCTGGCCTTGGCGATCAGGCCCGGGTTTTTAGAGATACCATAACAAACGCTATGATTAGTTCTTGAATGGATGGTCCATATATTCCTACATATTAGGAAATATGTTACGAGCCTGTTGGTCCTTCCATTAAATTATTGTCATTTTTGCGATATCATACCCTTGAAAACGCTAATTTTGGGCAATTTTGTGGATTAAAGTTGATCTTTTTGAAAATTCAGAGGCGTGTAACTGTCAAATTTAGTTACATATTAACTGCGAATGTTCCCTCTACAAACAGATGCCAAAAACTGCCAATTCGAACGAAGGACAATGCAAATGATATTACAAAATCTGTCCCCACCCCCCATGTTAGGTGTCTAAATTCAGGATGACCCTTCCGGTTTACGTCCGATGGTAGCTAAGATCAAACGAATTTTTCTGAATCAGGTATTGTATTATCGCAGGCACAGGTAGTCCAGGTATTTATTATAAACTTGTATAATTATTTCAGGCTTTGGAGTTCCACTAAGAATGAATTAATACCCACTGATTCAGGTAAACAATCCAAAAATGGGAGGATAATCCAGCTAAAACTAGGCTGCAATGTCTGTATCTGACGATTTAAGTATCTTCGACCGGGTCTCTGATAAGTCTGTTACCATGCGACCGACTGAATCAGTGCTGATATCAACCAGTTCCTCTTGAGTCACATAGGGACCTTACAAAGATCACACCTTCTCATCAGAAACCACCATTTTCGATCATTTTAGCATTTCAACGAGGCAGCAGATGATGTAAATCCACAGAATACTGAAATAATTCAATCCATTCAGTATCACTTGAAAATATATCTTGGTCGTAAATATTTGAGACGGTAAATAGCTGTAAAACGGTTCGAACTGCTGATTTTGCTCAGTAAAAACGCACAACAAATATACCTACTTCCCCTTAATAAAACGACCCCACCCAATTTCAACCCCCAACATAGAATGGAATCTCCCAATTTCTACCAAACAATGAATAATTTAAGCAACGATACCCACTTTAGCGGTATATACCTTACCGAGAGTCCATTTTCCAACATAGCTTGATCAAATACTTCCGAAAAATGCTGATCTAATAGGCTACAGACTCCTAAATAATTTACACGTTCGGCAGTATTAACACAATTGTACCTCGCTGATTCCCTAATTGAATTTAGACTTTCATCTTTCGGCAGGAAGTAGTTTATTTCAAGCGCTACAAGGTGACAAACTTCTTGTCAAACATTATCCGTCAAAATTTTAAGCTGTGCGCGCCTCTATACAAGAGGTCCTCATTTCGCTGTTTTCTCTGCCTGCTGAAAGCAGTGCTCATGCCCCGCAAATAGTCCCCCGGCAAGGCATGTTATCGAGCAGTGAATCGAAATAGAATTTACAGCAGAATAGAACAAATACCACACTTGCCAGTGGTACCAACGGCTTTCCATTAATCGTTGCAACGAAGGCGGAAAAAAATCGAGAAAATTCTGGTCTTTGGCAGAGATTACGTCTAGGGGTTAACGGATCGGGATTTTTTTTTTATTTAGGAGCCTGTAGCCTATTAGGTGGGCTTATTTCATCCGATCATTCTGATATCAGTCATGGGCTTGCATCATTCAATTGTTTGGAAGCTTGAAAAATTGCACGCGTTTTCATCAAATACATTTCGCGCTATGTGGTTTTTGCTGCATGTACCCCCATCAAAATACAACAGTTTTGGGCTAGCTAAAGCACATATCTGGCCTTGGCGATCAGGCCCGGGTTTTTAGAGATACCATAACAAACGCTATGATTAGTTCTTGAATGGATGGTCCATATATTCCTACATATTAGGAAATATGTTACGAGCCTGTTGGTCCTTCCATTAAATTATTGTCATTTTTGCGATATCATACCCTTGAAAACGCTAATTTTGGGCAATTTTGTGGATTAAAGTTGATCTTTTTGAAAATTCAGAGGCGTGTAACTGTCAAATTTAGTTATATATTAACTGCGAATGTTCCCTCTACAAACAGATGCCAAAAACTGCCAATTCGAACGAAGGACAATGCAAATGATATTACAAAATCTGTCCCCACCCCCCATGTTAGGTGTCTAAATTCAGGATGACCCTTCCGGTTTACGTCCGATGGTAGCTAAGATCAAACGAATTTTTCTGAACCAGGTATTGTATTATCGCAGGCACAGGTAGTCCAGGTATTGTATTATATAAACTTGTATAATTATTTCAGGCTTTGGAGTTCCACTAAGAATGAATTAATACCCACTGATTCAGGTAAACAATCCAAAAATGGGAGGATAATCCAGCTAAAACTAGGCTGCAATGTCTGTATCTGACGATTTAAGTATCCTCGACCGGGTCTCTGATAAGTCTGTTACCATGCGACCGACTGAATCAGTGCTGATATCAACCAGTTCCTCTTGAGTCACATAGGGACCTTACAAAGATCACACCTTCTCATCAGAAACCACCATTTTCGATCATTTTAGCATTTCAACGAGGCAGCAGATGATGTAAATCCACAGAATACTGAAATAATTCAATCCATTCAGTATCACTTGAAAATATATCTTGGTCGTAAATATTTGAGACGGTAAATAGCTGTAAAACGGTTCGAACTGCTGATTTTGATCAGTAAAAACGCACAACAAATATACCCACTTCCCCTTAATAAAACGACCCCACCCAATTTCAACACCCCCCACATAGAATGGAATCTCCCAATTTCTACCAAACAATGAATAATTTAAGCAACGATACCCACTTTAGCGGTATATACCTTACCGAGAGTCCATTTTCCAACATAGCTTGATCAAATACTTCCGAAAAATGCTGATCTATTAGGTGGGCTTATTTCATCCGATCATTCTGATATCAGTCATGGGCTTGCATCATTCAATTGTTTGGAAGCTTGAAAAATTGCACGCGTTTTCATCAAATACATTTCGCGCTATGTGGTTTTTGCTGCATGTACCCCCATCAAAATACAACAGTTTTGGGCTAGCTAAAGCACATATCTGGCCTTGGCGATCAGGCCCGGGTTTTTAGAGATACCATAACAAACGCTATGATTAGTTCTTGAATGGATGGTCCATATATTCCTACATATTAGGAAATATGTTACGAGCCTGTTGGTCCTTCCATTAAATTATTGTCATTTTTGCGATATCATACCCTTGAAAACGCTAATTTTGGGCAATTTTGTGGATTAAAGTTGACCTTTTTGAAAATTCAGAGGCGTGTAACTGTCAAATTTAGTTATATATTAACTGCGAATGTTCCCTCTACAAATAGATTCCAAAACCTGCCAATTCGAACGAAGGACAATGCAAATGATATTACAAAATCTGTCCCCACCCCCCATGTTAGGTGTCTAAATTCAGGATGACCCTTCCGGTTTACGTCCGATGGTAGCCAAGATCAAACGAATCTTTCTGAATCAGGTATTGTATTATCGCAGGCACAGGTAGTCCAGGTATTTATTATAAATTTGTATAATTATTTCAGGCTTTGGAGTCCCACTAATAATGAATTAATACCCACTGATTCAGGTAAACAATCCAAAAATGGGAGCATAATCCAGCTAAAACTAGGCTGCAATGTCTGTATCTGACGATTTAAGTATCCTCGGCCGGGTCTCTGATAAGTCTGTTACCATGCGACCGACTGAATCAGTGCTGATATCAACCAGTTCCTCTTGAGTCACATAGGGACCTTACAATGATCACACCTTCTCATCAGAAACCACCATTTTCGATCATTTTAGCATTTCAACGAGGCAGCAGATGATGTAAATCCACAGAATACTGAAATAATTCAATCCATTCAGTATCACTTGAAAATATATCTTGATCGTAAATATTTGAGACGGTAAATAGCTGTAAAACGGTTCGAACTGCTGATTTTGATCAGTAAAAACGCACAACAAATATACCCACTTCCCCTTAATAAAACGACCCCACCCAATTTCAACCCCCCACATAGAATGGAATCTCCCAATTTCTACCAAACAATGAATAATTTAAGCAACGATACCCACTTTAGCGGTATATACCTTACCGAGAGTCCATTTTCCAACATAGCTTGATCAAATACTTCCGAAAAATGCTGATCTAATAGGCTACAGACTCCTAAATAATTTACACGTTCGGCAGTATTAACACAATTGTACCTCGCTGATTCCCTAATTGAATTTAGACTTTCATCTTTCGGCAGGAAGTAGTTTATTTCAAGCGCTACAAGGTGACAAACTTCTTGTCAAACATTATCCGTCAAAATTTTAAGCTGTGCGCGCCTCTACACAAGAGGTCCTCATTTCGCTGTTTTCTCTGCCTGCTGAAAGCAGTGCTCATGCCCCGCAAATAGTCCCCCGGCAAGGCATGTTATCGAGCAGTGAATCGAAATAAAATTTACAGCAGAATAGAACAAATACCACACTTGCCAGTGGTACCAACGGCTTTCCATTAATCGTTGCAACGAAGGCGGAAAAAAATCGAGAAAATTCTGGTCTTTGGCAGAGATTACGTCTAGGGGTTAACGGATCGGGACTTTTTTTTTATTTAGGAGCCTGTAGCCTATTAGGTGGGCTTATTTCATCCGATCATTCTGATATCAGTCATGGGCTTGCATCATTCAATTGTTTGGAAGCTTGAAAAATTGCACGCGTTTTCATCAAATACTTTTCGCGCTATGTGGTTTTTGCTACATGTACCCCCATCAAAATACAACAGTTTTGGGCTAGCTAAAGCACATATCTGGCCTTGGCGATCAGGCCCGGGTTTTTAGAGATACCATAACAAACGCTATGATTAGTTCTTGAATGGATGGTCCATATATTCCTACATATTAGGAAATATGTTACGAGCCTGTTGGTCCTTCCATTAAATTATTGTCATTTTTGCGATATCATACCCTTGAAAACGCTAATTTTGGGCAATTTTGTGGATTAAAGTTGATCTTTTTGAAAATTCAGAGGCGTGTAACTGTCAAATTTAGTTATATATTAACTGCGAATGTTCCCTCTACAAACAGATGCCAAAAACTGCCAATTCGAACGAAGGACAATGCAAATGATATTACAAAATCTGTCCCCACCCCCATGTTAGGTGTCTAAATTCAGGATGACCCTTCCGGTTTACGTCCGATGGTAGCTAAGATCAAACGAATTTTTCTGAATCAGGTATTGTATTATCGCAGGCACAGGTAGTCCAGGTATTTATTATAAACTTGTATAATTATTTCAGGCTTTGGAGTTCCACTAAGAATGAATTAATACCCATTGATTCAGGTAAACAATCCAAAAATGGGAGGATAATCCAGCTAAAACTAGGCTGCAATGTCTGTATCTGACGATTTAAGTATCCTCGACCGGGTCTCTGATAAGTCTGTTACCATGCGACCGACTGAATCAGTGCTGATATCAACCAGTTCCTCTTGAGTCACATAGGGACCTTACAAAGATCACACCTTCTCATCAGAAACCACCATTTTCGATCATTTTAGCATTTCAACGAGGCAGCAGATGATGTAAATCCACAGAATACTGAAATAATTCAATCCATTCAGTATCACTTGAAAATATATCTTGGTCGTAAATATTTGAGACGGTAAATAGCTGTAAAACGGTTCGAACTGCTGATTTTGATCAGTAAAAACGCACAACAAATATACCCACTTCCCCTTAATAAAACGACCCCACCCAATTTCAACCCCCACATAGAATGGAATCTCCCAATTTCTACCAAACAATGAATAATTTAAGCAACGATACCCACTTTAGCGGTATATACCTTACCGAGAGTCCATTTTCCAACATAGCTTGATCAAATACTTCCGAAAAATGCTGATCTAATAGGCTACAGACTCCTAAATAATTTACACGTTCGGCAGTATTAACACAATTGTACCTCGCTGATTCCCTAATTGAATTTAGACTTTCATCTTTCGGCAGGAAGTAGTTTATTTCAAGCGCTACAAGGTGACAAACTTCTTGTCAAACATTATCCGTCAAAATTTTAAGCTGTGCGCGCCTCTACACAAGAGGTCCTCATTTCGCTGTTTTCTCTGCCTGCTGAAAGCAGTGCTCATGCCCCGCAAATAGTCCCCCGGCAAGGCATGTTATCGAGCAGTGAATCGAAATAAAATTTACAGCAGAATAGAACAAATACCACACTTGCCAGTGGTACCAACGGCTTTCCATTAATCGTTGCAACGAAGGCGGAAAAAAATCGAGAAAATTCTGGTCTTTGGCAGAGATTACGTCTAGGGGTTAACGGATCGGGACTTTTTTTTTATTTAGGAGCCTGTAGCCTATTAGGTGGGCTTATTTCATCCGATCATTCTGATATCAGTCATGGGCTTGCATCATTCAATTGTTTGGAAGCTTGAAAAATTGCACGCGTTTTCATCAAATACATTTCGCGCTATGTGGTTTTTGCTGCATGTACCCCCATCAAAATACAACAGTTTTGGGCTAGCTAAAGCACATATCTGGCCTTGGCGATCAGGCCCGGGTTTTTAGAGATACCATAACAAACGCTATGATTAGTTCTTGAATGGATGGTCCATATATTCCTACATATTAGGAAATATGTTACGAGCCTGTTGGTCCTTCCATTAAATTATTGTCATTTTTGCGATATCATACCCTTGAAAACGCTAATTTTGGGCAATTTTGTGGATTAAAGTTGATCTTTTTGAAAATTCAGAGGCGTGTAACTGTCAAATTTAGTTATATATTAACTGCGAATGTTCCCTCTACAAACAGATGCCAAAAACTGCCAATTCGAACGAAGGACAATGCAAATGATATTACAAAATCTGTCCCCACCCCCCATGTTAGGTGTCTAAATTCAGGATGACCCTTCCGGTTTACGTCCGATGGTAGCTAAGATCAAACGAATTTTTCTGAATCAGGTATTGTATTATCGCAGGCACAGGTAGTCCAGGTATTTATTATAAACTTGTATAATTATTTCAGGCTTTGGAGTTCCACTAAGAATGAATTAATACCCACTGATTCAGGTAAACAATCCAAAAATGGGAGGATAATCCAGCTAAAACTAGGCTGCAATGTCTGTATCTGACGATTTAAGTATCCTCGACCGGGTCTCTGATAAGTCTGTTACCATGCGACCGACTGAATCAGTGCTGATATCAACCAGTTCCTCTTGAGTCACATAGGGACCTTACAAAGATCACACCTTCTCATCAGAAACCACCATTTTCGATCATTTTAGCATTTCAACGAGGCAGCAGATGATGTAAATCCACAGAATACTGAAATAATTCAATCCATTCAGTATCACTTGAAAATATATCTTGGTCGTAAATATTTGAGACGGTAAATAGCTGTAAAACGGTTCGAACTGCTGATTTTGCTCAGTAAAAACGCACAACAAATATACCTACTTCCCCTTAATAAAACGACCCCACCCAATTTCAACCCCCCACATAGAATGGAATCTCCCAATTTCTACCAAACAATGAATAATTTAAGCAACGATACCCACTTTAGCGGTATGTACCTTACCGAGAGTCCATTTTCCAACATAGCTTGATCAAATACTTCCGAAAAATGCTGATCTAATAGGCTACAGACTCCTAAATAGTTTACACGTTCGGCAGTATTAACACAATTGTACCTCGCTGATTCCCTAATTGAATTTAGACTTTCATCTTTCGGCAGGAAGTAGTTTATTTCAAGCGCTACAAACTTCTTGTCAAACATTATCCGTCAAAATTTTAAGCTGTGCGCGCCTCTACACAAGAGGTCCTCATTTCGCTGTTTTCTCTGCCTGCTGAAAGCAGTGCTCATGCCCCGCAAATAGTCCCCCGGCAAGGCATGTTATCGAGCAGTGAATCGAAATAGAATTTACAGCAGAATAGAACAAATACCACACTTGCCAGTGGTACCAACGGCTTTCCATTAATCGTTGCAACGAAGGCGGAAAAAAATCGAGAAAATTCTGGTCTTTGGCAGAGATTACGTCTAGCGGGTTAACGGATCGGGACTTTTTTTTATTTAGGAGCCTGTAGCCAACAGAAAGAGAGTCCATAAATCTATAGTCAGTTCACTGTTGTTTTCGCGGGAAAAACAACAGCCTGCTCAACACGATCAAATGTTCACTACAGTTCAATGTTACTTTCACACATTCCAAACAGTTAAAATCGTGCTACACAGAACAGTTGTCGAATCATTCAACGACTTATGATCACCACGGAAAATCTAATTACAGTTATAGTACTCACACGGTGGTTAGCTGACGCTTGACGAAAGTCACTTGTAGATTTTCAGTTTGTCACCGGCATGGTCTCACTTCGTAGAGAGAATAAAATAACTCTAAACACAGAAGAGTTACACACGTCCACAAATTATACGCACTGAAAGGAGTGTACTTCTACGTGTAGTACACACGAGATTTAAACAGGTTATGTAGTAACAGCACACTAGAAGCCCATTAATGATACATGTACATGTCTCTGATGCCATTCAACTGTTCAATATGAAAGTTGGTGCATCATCCGATCGATACATCAAGAGACTTTCAATAAATTACCAAGCCGGTGTTTCTGCTTGGGCGGAAGTCTTGGTGGCTATCTTTAATTTATGCACCCATTAATGATACATGTACATATCTCTGATACCATTCAACTGTTCAATATGAAAGTTGGTGCATCATCCGATCTATACATCAAGAGACTTTCAATAAATTACCAAGCCGGCTTTTCTGATTGGGCGGAAACCATTCAACTGTTCAATATGAAAGTTGATGTATCATCCGATCGATACATCAAGAGACATTAATGATACATGTACATATCTCTGATACCATTCAACCGTTCAATATGAATGTTGGTGCATCATCGATACATCAAGAGACTTTCAATAAATTAGCAAACCGGTTTTCTGATTTAATGGAAACCTTGGTGGCCATCTTTTATTAAAGGAATAGACAACCTTTGATAAACGTATATTGCAAATGAAAGAACAATTTCAGGAGTGTCCAAAACCATTTTTATTTCAATTTTGCAATTTTTTCCAACGAGTAAGAAGCCGTTAATGATAAATTCTGTGGCTTGTAAGGCCGCCGCCATTACGGCAAGTTTAGTGACGTCACTGGGCCACAGAACACTGCAGTGAACTGGGAGGACACGCACAGTTTGCCTTGCACTGGAATAATCGCAGCCCGATAGGCCAGCAGGTGTGGCTATACATTCTTGTATTCTGTAACCTGTAAATACCGGCTGATGTTTGTACAATAACAATGATCTTATCCTTGTTGTTGAGAAATCGGGTGTGATCTGTCGGCCAGTCTAGACTGTCTAAGTGTCAAAATAAACAGCATCAAGTTGCCTGATAAAATATATGCTTTCGTTATTTTCCAATACTTTTCAGCTGATGACTACGCCAACATGCGTCAACATAATTAGGCAGTAAAACTCACTGAGATTGTTTAATGTACCCGAGAATGAGAATAATTCTGATTTCTGTTTTACCAATTCAAAGAATCGAGCCTCAACAAAGACCGGCACGGGAAAACGAAACTAAATCTGCCTCAGCTGGAGGGCCATTTCTCCGGGGAAAGATTGTCCGGAGATTTTTCTCACCGTTGAACTGTTGCCGAAAGAAACTGTTCAGCATGCCACGGCCGTTAAACACCCACCCAAATATCTAGCGTGCGAGAAAATTTACCTGAGAAAGTTTATGGAATAAACCCTTGTCAGCTAATGTCAGCACCTGCACATGTGCTCGTCTGATCGTTTCCTAACAGGACATCTCACAGCAGAGCCGACTAAACGAAATCGGCGATCCGGCCGGCTTTTACGGTACATGCATCCTCGACCGATTTCTACGGTAGATCGTCTTCAATGGGCTCGAACACGCCTGACACTTCTTGTATCCCTCGACACTGCTCCCATGCAGCGTAGATGAAAGCACGGTTTGGCCCAGCCAGCCATTGTCATCAGTCAGGTTGAAAATCCCGGAAATGCAAGGCGTCGGACCCTTGGAAAAAGTTGAAAATCACTTGCTGCCATGTTTGCTGTCTTACAGCAGAGGCCCAATGACGTCATGAGCTAGTTGTCACGTGGATATCACTCCGCCGCTCATTGGTTAGACCATAAGGATGGCATAAAGATGGTGGCTCCCTTCATTCAACACATCTGGTCATTTTCCCAATGTTTGGGAGTATTTTTCTTCGTTAGAAAGAATCTCAAAAATAGGAAAAAAAATATTTTTGGGCTCTGTTTGGATTGTTCTTTCAGTCGCAGTTTACGTTTGCCAAATGTTGTCTATTCCTTTAATGATACATGTACATATCTCTGATGCCATTCAACTGTTCAATATGAAAGTTGGTGCATCATCGATACATCAAGAGACTTTCAATAAATTACCATACCGGCTTTTCTGATTGGGCGGAAGCCTTGGTGGCTATCTTTAATTTATGCACTCATTAATGATACATGTACATATCTCTGATACCATTCAACCGTTCAATATGAATGTTGGTGCATCATCGATACATCAAGAGACTTTCAATACAATACCAAGCCGGTGTTTCTGCTTGGGCGGAAGTCTTGGTGGCTATCTTTAATTTATGCACTCATTAATGATACATGTACATATCTCTGATACCATTCAACCGTTCAATATGAATGTTGGTGCATCATCGATACATCAAGAGACTTTCAATAAATTACCATGCCGGCTTTTCTGATTGGGCGGAAGCCT
This sequence comes from Hanleya hanleyi, assembly GCA_036873755.1. Classification (NCBI taxonomy): domain Eukaryota; kingdom Metazoa; phylum Mollusca; class Polyplacophora; order Lepidopleurida; family Hanleyidae; genus Hanleya; species Hanleya hanleyi. The sequence goes on along the minus strand of JAVTVY010045170.1, from coordinate 9,233 downwards.
TGGTGGCCATCGTTAATTTATGCAAAATCATGAATGATGCATATCTCCAATACCATTCAACTGTTCATTTTGAAATCTCATTACCGACATATCTCAAGAATGACATCCCATGACCCAGAAGCCTATCGAATCAGGACCCAGAGCCGAGGGATTTTTAGATGCGCAGCCTTCGTATTTTTTTTCTTTATTTTTTTTTTTTTTTGAAAAAAAAACTCTTGGTCCTAAGGATAGTCACGTAAAAAAAAATTAATGTCCTATATAAAATAGCGAGAAAAAAAGTTCTGGTCCTCCACTGTTTGCACCGGTCCTAACCCATCAATAAATTTTGCACTGTCCCTAAGAAGAATAAAGAGTGTTGTTTATTCGAGCAAAAATCTCAAGAGAAGCATTGTCTTGTAAACAAAGATGCGTCTTTCACAACCTGTGCCCCCCCCCGCACACTATTTGGATCATATCATATTGGTAGGTCCTTCGTCATCTACACCAAGAAAATGCTTTGCCATAATCACTGATAATAAAGATACCTGAATCCTGACCCTGTCGTACGGGTGACTTTTGGGTGTCAAACATTCGTATCTAGAATAGTACCCAGCCACTGCGCATGACCCGCTATCGCTAAGCCCATTCTGATTTTGACTTCAGGAGTGAAAGAGCACGCATACTCAATTAACTGTTTCCCCATTGTTTTAGCAAAAAGATATTTATTATCCGGAAACCATGAGAATATTACATTAGTGTGAAAAGAATAAAGATTATCTTACTCTTAATAAGAGAACAAATACCCCAACGAGATGCTATTTGATTTACGGAGAAACTTCACTACAACCCATCTCCCCGACGGTTTTCATTGTTTTTGGACACGAACCACACTGCCCGGGATAACCTCACTTGAATCACTTGGCAAAATCAGCAGGGGTGAAAGTTGTAACAAAGCTGAACACGAGCTCATATTATTTGATCATATGAATATTTTATACCCGTGAAAACGGTGGCAATATTTCAATGACATAAAAATAAGGTAACGGTTCATTCGAATACAAAACCCGAGAATGAATGATGATGTTGTAACTTGCATGCGACTGGTCTTTCCACCCCCCGTGATCACCAGACTTCATGATTGAGATCGCCCGGGGCTTGCGTAGAATTGTTCGAAGCACATGTTGAGGTCAACATGCTGTAAAAATTATAATGTGAAAGAAATACGTTCCAGACGTCACAGTTCAGGTACAAACTTTTAACCGGTGGCACTTTGCATGCAGCGACAGTGCCAATCTAATTTTGGGGTTGCTTCTTAGAGGGGGTTCGCTAATTGGTCATTCACTTTCGGACAGACCTCTTCACTTTCTATTTCATGCAACTTCTGACATGGCTGAACGTGCTGACCTATTTCCATCTGGGCATGCGTAATTGTCTGACCAGTGAAAACAAAACCACTCCGACCCAAACAATTAACTAGGCCATAAGGAATTCATGATTTATCAAACAACCACGGCCGTGTAAATTAGCCTGCCAGTCGACAAAAGGAGAAAGAGAAAGTGGACGGCATACGCGGAAATATCGCTGTCGCCACTTTTATTTTATTTTCACTTTGTGCAGACAGACACTGCCGACTTGTGAAAGTAAGCTAGCAGATAAAATTCGCCCCACGTGAACGGTGACCGTTCGCGTAAAATATGGTTTGCGCAACCTTCACGTAACCTGAACGGGTGTTCGCGTCAAAAAATAAGGTCTGGTATGATACCCATCTGATAAAAACATAGGCCCCACGATAATTATTCAGATCGGAAAATCAGACGTCTGCGGCATTTTTTTCTGCCGTGGATGGACGGTTTTACTACGGCAAACTCTGCGGCATTGCCGCAGTGAATTGCGAGGGCTGCAATTGATACAACATTTAATCACCAGAATATGAATATATTTAAAATAAAAATATATTTATACATTTTTTTCACTCAAATAGATACCGGTACTAAACAAGACAGTGTTAGTGATTGTGTGGCTATATACAGTACACTCTAATATTAATGAAAGCATTATATAGCTAGGCTACTACCCTCCACCACACCATGAAGCAACAACAATAATCTACCAGTATAACCATGAGAATACCTAACGTAAAACTGGAAACCAAAAATAACAATACAAAAAATTAAACATTTAACCAAAAATTATATTCCCATAAGGTTGAGAGAAATGAAACAGAAATTCAACCGGATATGCCATTTCTCCTAGTATTACCAGTACTAAAGTTTAGTGGGCCTAGAGAATTCATTTTACACAGTAAGAAGTAGTCATCAGTCTATATAATGTATAGCATAGTATTTATTATATAACCCGCAACGAAGTTATGGGGGGTATACTGGAATCGGCTTGTTCGTCTGTCTTTTTTCCCGACTACTCCTAAGTTTTTGCTTCTATTTTAATGAAACTTTACGTATGTGTTACCTATGGTTTGAAGATGTGCATGTCGTATTTACAAGGCGCAATTTTTATTTTTGACATATTTATGACGTTTTGAACTTTATAGGACTTTGCCATTTTCAGGATCACACAATTTTGTCCGGACTACTCCTCCTAAGATTTTGTTTCTATTTTAATGAAACTTTACATATGTGTTACCTATGGTTTGAAGTAAATGTCCTATTTACAAGGCGAAATTATAATTTTTGACATATTTATGACGTTTTATAGGACTTTGCCATTTTCAGGATCTATTCCCATGTAGAGACAAGTTTCTAGTGTTATCAACTACTCCTTCTATTTTTATCAGAAGGTTCTGCAACTTTGTAGACATTTTTGAAGATTTGCATCTCCTATTTGAGACATGAAATATTAGTTTTTGTCAAAATTACCCAGACTTGGACTTTGTCGATTTTCGGCATATATTCAAATATATATAGCATGTTCTTGTGCTAGGGGCCGTATGAACCCATGTACTTCAAGATCCTCATGGTACTCATATGAACAGTCACAATCAAAGCGTGACTGAGATACATCTTTTTTTTAGATGACGACTCTATAACGAATATTATGGATTAAGAATACTGATCAGCGATACGGATTTGCTATTTTTGGAACATCATGATGTCTTGCCGGCATCATTGAAAACTGTTGACCGCTTCTCTCTTGCAGGAAACAAGCCTATGTTTATGTATACTATGATTGTCTTTTTGAATTTGGTGCTAATACTGTTATGTGGAAAATGGAATAGGTCTTTGGATTATGGACGCGGATATTCTCTAATGGACGACGGCTGGATTATGAATGACGGACTAGACGCTTGTAATTAAGTAGTCACACAGTTATTACTGGATGTTTCTGAAACTTTGTACACATGTTTAATATGGTTTGAAAATGTGCATCTCCTATTTATTACCTGAAATATTTGGTCAAAATTACCAGGCCTTCTTTATCCAGACTTGGAATTTGTCGATTTTCTGCATATATTCCAATATATATAGACATGTTCTTGTGTAATTAACTAGTCACTCAGTTATTACTGGATGTTTCTGAAACTTTATACACATGTTTAATATGGTTTGAAGATGTGCATCTCATTATTTATGACCTGAAATATTTGGTCAAAATTACCAAATTTCTTCAAATATTCATGTAATGAGTGCATTGATAACCTGATCAGCAAGCAGTATTTTACATTATAATATTCCATTATACCCTCTCCAGTAATAACACAGTTATTACTGGATGTTTCTGAAACTTTGTACACATGTTTAATATGGTTTGAAGATGTGCATCTCTTATTTATGACCTGAAATATTTGGTCAAAATTACCAAATTTCTTCAAATATTCATGTAATGAGTGCACTGATAACCTGATCAGCAAGCAGTATTTTACATTATAATATTCCATCATTATACCCTCTCTCCGCCCCCCCCCCCCGCCCTGCAATAAAGCTGGGGGAGGGGTACAGGATCGGCTTGTCCATCCTGTAGATACAATTTTGTCCGGACTAATACTTCTAAAATTTTGCTTCTATTTTAATACATTTACCGTGCGATTCACACATTTGTTACAGAGTTATGACCCTTCCTATCCTTGGGTTTTATTTATACTGTATTGAAATATTACTCGGAACGGGAGACTTGTCTTGCAGGACGGGGGGTATCTCAGTTATCCCTTAGGATAACAGTTACATCTAGTTATATTTATACTTGCCTTGCCACCAACTCCTCAAACGATCCGTCTGCAGACTTCCCTCGAATTTCGAGGTAATTTTTGAGTGCCAGCGGCGACCATAAAGTAAATTTTTCATGGGACATGTCATCCAGGTTATGACCGTCTTCGGGGTCCTCAAGAAGTTTGCGTTTACCCTTGCCTTTTCCTTTACTTGAGCCATTATTTGCACCTTTCGGCATGTTTGATTAGCCTGGGCCACGCGCTTTCTCGCCAGTGTTTACGTTCCACTGACCCAGAGCCTCCCTCTGGATACGACCCAGTTTACCTAATATGGCGAGACTGTGGAGTCGTGTATTAAATTTCATTAGCCTTAAATTTTATGGCTGTTATGCCTGTATATTGGACCCCTGCTGACATAACAGGGGTAGTTTAGAAATTAGCTATGCCATACGAAAAATTTCAGTTCGGATCAATCAGTGGCGACAAAAATGCCTTTTGTCACAAAATCTTCACTGACCACCCTTCATTGATACACAGCTCCACGATCCCGTGACTGAGTGACATACTTTCGAGTGGAATGTAAACAAAGCCCCATGACGCGCTCACTGGCTCAGGTTGAAGAACCAAGGAGTAACATGCTGCTGTTCTAACCCGTGGGAAAAGATTGAAAATCTTGATATAAGTAAATTCTAATGGGCCCCGAGACTAAATACATCTGTTCTTCACGCTATTGCCGTGCAATACAGGCCTAAACGCAGCTGCAAAAACAAGAGCTGAGGTGGCCGAGTGGTTTAGGGCGCTTGCATTTACTGCTGTCAATTTGGTGCCAAATCCTGAGAGTACAGGTTCGAACCCCCACGGGGTCGACCCATCCAGCACTAGTTTCTGTGCTTCACCAAGAAAGTCTCATCCTAAAAATAATTGATTAATAATCGAATCTACTTATAAACAATGTTTTATTAAAATGATAAGTTGACCCAGTCATAGATTACATGCCAAAGCCTATACGCTCTAGTTTTATTCTTATACCAGAGTTTAAAACAGGTTTTAAACCGGCAGTATTGTATTAATTTGTTGGTATATGATATGGCTGTTTTCGATAGTTCTGCAAATTTCTTTTGAAGATGGGTTTTTTTCAAGAAATCTTAAAGTAGCTTTAGGCGCATTGCCCGACTGGTTTTCCCAAATATGATTGCGGCCAACTTCATCCACCAAATTATTCATTAATGAAATCAGTTTTAGCAGAACAGTTTCTGCTTTCTTCTATTTGTTCAAGATACGCCTAATTGTGTAATAGTGATGAAGGGTCAAAATCAAGGATGTGCAGTAAACAAATAGACTGTGTTAGGCAGCTAATTTCATTGGGAATCTTCCCAGTTCACCCATACAATTCTGGAGTGCACACCGAGAATATTTTTACAGAATGTGATGTGAATTTTCTCGATCTCGCCACTCAGTGGTATTCTGTCTAAGATATCCAACCCACACCTCAGATCCATACAGCAGAATAGGCTGGATGATTGTATCAAATATTTTAAATACTAGGTGGGGTTTAAATCATGTGGGCCGGTGGCGTGCCTCATAGAGAATATGGCTTTTCTAGGTCGGGAGGTTAGATGAGCTATATATCCCTTGGTTGAACTGACCATTTTCATGTAATACTAATCCTAAATACTTGTACATGTTGATGAAAAAGGATGATTAGACTTATTTTGACCAAATGCTATTACCTTTGTTTTCTTCACATTTACACATAGTCCCTATTTGGACACGAAATCACACAACTTAATTAGTTACTTTTGTCTAATTACAGTACAACAACAACCACAGCACAGGCGAGGATATGGACCTGTTCATCCAAGAGAGATGGGGACTTCTCACTGGCAATGTCGCAAAACAGGTCATTAATGAAGAGGTTGAACAGCATGGGGCTTAAAACATTGCCCTGATGTACCCTCTAGTCACAGGGAAATTAGCACTAATACAATGGCTGGTTTTAATCCTAGAATGACTTTGCAGGCACATGCTTTTAATTATATTGTATATGGGTCCAGATATCCCACTCCTTTGCAAATTCAAGAAAAGGGCATCGTGGCAGACCGAGTCGAATGCTTTAATGAAATCGATAAAGCAGGCATATAATTTTTGCGTCTTACAATGTGTAGTGTAAATGGAGATTGTAGGAAATATTCACGAATTTATATAATATCCCAGATTAAGGTAAACTGTTTTGCATTGAATCAAGTATATATTCCTATAAATAGGAGTGATGGGCATTCCCGCCTTCTCCTTTGGGTATCCCAGACACATTTTCTACCACTGTCAATTCTCCAGACTTTCAAGTTTTGGTCAATAGCTATTTGAAGACGAGATGCTAAAGAGAATATTTTAATAATCTATATATTTTAATGATTTTGAAATAATAAAGAATTTATTGTGCTGAATGTTTGGTAATGTATGAAAGCAAGAGCGAACGAGAAAACTGCACTCTGGTAAACCACACTTGAAATTATCCTCAACAACATTTCCTTTTATTATCAATACGGATATTATCACATAATTGGCCATATGTTAAAAACCGCACATGAAAAGAAGAACCGATCTACTCAATGAACGTTGATCATGCAGCATACTTTGCTTTTATTGCTTTCAAAAGCAAATGCGTCTATCTATAAAAAAAATGAAGATAAATAAACTGTTTTAAATAATTCAATGATAAGTAGTATGTAAATGTTGTATTTTTGTCATGCCCATCTTGGAAGTTTCCAACACAGGTATCATCAAATACCTAAATAAAATATCATTTATATTACTACACATGTAATATGAGGGAAATAAGGGGTTGAATCTCTGCCAATCTGGAGTGGTCACCAACCGTAAATATTTACTGAACTTACACGTGCAATCTATTTCACATCAGTGTCGAATTGTTCAGTTGTGTGTATCACGTTATCAAATATTATACACCTCTGCAATTATATTTGCTTTGTTGTGAAATGTTAGGTAATAAAATTCATATTTTTAATTGAATTAGACAGTGTGGTGTATCTTTGCTCATATATTAATTATAGGTTAACCAGAAGACTATTCTGTGAAGTCATGTGACGCAGTCAGTATATCGGCACCTCTTCCCACTTCCCTTATATGTGTTGTAATTTTTTCCTGTATATGGCGAGATTCTGCTGGTGGACGTTTCGTCCCCGAGGCCCGCCCCCTGGTTGGCACTTGTGGGAAGTTGATGCTGGGTCGACATCGGGCCTTACAGACTAGTCTTTTGTGTTAAATGCCGTCATTTACATCTGACGACGATACAGCTCACCAATCTCCAATGTACGAGTTGTCACAGCGAAACAGCTCACCAATTACCAGTATACGAGTTGTCAGAGCATTTCCATCATAGCTCTAGATTTGTATCTAATACCGCTTATGCCGGTGCTAGGGGCCGTGTGGTCATATCATCCATGTTGCCACATGAACAGGTACAATAAAAGCGTACCTGAGATACAACACATATCACGAATCGTTAGATTCTTGGTATGTGCTTTAGAATAGGTTTACCAGAAGACTATTCTGTGAAGTCATGACGCAGTCAGTATGTCGGCACCTCTTCCCACTTCCCTTATATGTGTTGTAATTTTTACCTGTATATGGCGAGATTCTGCTGGTGGACGTTTCGTCCCCGAGGCCCGCCCCCTGTACAGACCTTTTGGTCTTTGATATATGTTGGCATTTGTGGGAAGTTGATGCTGGGTCGACATCGGGCCTTACAGACTAGTCTTTTGTGTTAAATGCCGTCATTTACATCTGACGACGATACAGCTCACCAATCTCCAATGTACGAGTTGTCACAGCGAAACAGCTCACCAATTACCAGTATACGAGTTGTCAGTGCATTTCCATCATAGCTCTCAGATTTGTATCTAATACCGCTTATGCCGGTGCTAGGGACCGTGTGGTCATGTCATCCAAGTTGCCACATCAACAGGTACAATAAAAGCGTACCTGAGATACAACACATATCACGAATCGTTAGATTCTTGGTATGTGCTTTAGAATAGGTTAACCAGAAGACTATTCTGTGAAGTCATGTGACGCAGTCAGTATGTCGGCACCTCTTCCCACTTCCCTTATATGTGTTGTAATTTTTACCTGTATATGGCGAGATTCTGCTGGTGGACGTTTCGTCCCCGAGGCCCGCCCCCTGTACAGACCTTTTGGTCTTTGATATATGTTGGCATTTGTGGGAAGTTGATGCTGGGTCGACATCGGGCCTTACAGACTAGTCTTTTGTGTTAAATGCCGTCATTTACATCTGACGACGATACAGCTCACCAATCGTCAATGTACGAGTTGTCACAGCGAAACAGCCCACCAATTACCAGTATACGAGTTGTTAGAGCATTTCCATCATAGCCCTCTAGATTTGTATCTAATACCGTTTATGCCGGTACTAGGGGCCGTGTGGTCATATCATCCATGTTGCCACATGAACAGGTACAATAAAAGCGTACCTGAGATACAACACACATCACGAATCGTTAGACTCTTCGTATGTGCTTTAGAATAGGTTAACCAGAAGACTATTCTGTGAAGTCAGCGTGACGCAGTCAGTATGTCGGCACCTCTTCCCACTTCCTATATGTGTTGTAATTTTTTTCCTGTATATGGCGGAGATTCTGCTGGTGGACGTTTCGTCCCCGAGGCCCGCCCCCCTGTACAGACCTTTGGTCTTTGATATATGTTGGCATTTGTGGGAAGTTGATGCTGGGTCGACATCGGGCCCCACAGACTAGTCTTTTGTGTTAAATGCTGTCATTTACATCTGACGACGATACAGCTCACCAATCTTCAATGTACGAGTTGTCACAGCAAAACAGCTCACCAATTACCAGTATACGAGTTGTCAGAGCATTTCCATCATAGCTCTCTAGATTTGTATCTAATACCGCTTATGCCGGTGCTAGGGGCCGTGTGGTCATATCATCCAAGTTGCCACATGAAGAGGTACAATAAAAGCGTACCTGAGATACAACACATATCACGAATCGTTAGGATTCTTGGTATGTGCTTCAGAATATAGGTTAACCGGGAGACT
>JAVTVY010045169.1:0-21585 GCA_036873755.1 Hanleya hanleyi | reverse complement strand
TAGCCAGTGTGATTGGTAGTATCCATGTTCCGGGGCCGCCTTACAAGTATCCACATTCCAGGGCCAAATATAATACCGCAGGAAAGTTTGGGTAAAAGCTGACGAGAAACACACGGAATGGCACATATTCTGACTATGTATATATGTGATATTACAGAATAAATTGTTGACTTTTTATTGTTGAATTTAAACAAAAGACTGGACGTTTATTATTGAGAAGGAATTGTATTGTGATTGTGGAGCGATATCATTAGAAGATATCCATCAACTATCCCATAGCTACAGGAGACGAATTCAACCAGAGAAGGTTACTGTGATATCAGTGGAGTAAAAAATGATACAAGTGTATCAATGATACAGAGATGATACAGATATATCATTGATACTTTCCTATCCATGAAATTGGAATGATACAGGTGTATCATTGACAGATATTATCCTATCATTTATACCATGATGATACAGAGATATAATATATCATTGATACTTTCATATCCATGAAACTGGAATGATACAGGTGTATCATTCATACCGAGATGATACAGATATATCATTGATACTTTCCTATCCAATGAACCGGAATGATACATATGTATCATTGAATGATACATTCCTATCCACAGAGCTAGTATGATACAGATGTATCATTGACTGATAAGATTGTAACATTCATACTAAAGGGTAATATATCAGCCTGATACAGTTATACGATTGACTGATACGGAAATATCACTGACATATTCATGACATTAAATGATACAGGGGTATCATTTAAAGAACCTTCAGAATGGGGACTGGATCAGATATAGAATATGACTCTTGGACGATACTGACGTATCATTTTGGCAAAATATCAGATAATATCACAAGATACTTTGTCACTTATACGCACCTTATGATTGCCTAACATTGAAAAGATATCACGAGGATATTTCTTTGGAAAACTCAAATGATACAAAACATGTCATCCAACATCAGAGAACAGGAACAAATACATTTGTTTTCATAAGAGTACTTTATTACACAATATCATAAATATCAATACAAAATGGACCAGTAGAACTTGATATTTTTTATATCGGATGTTCGATACCAGTCATATGGCTTTAAAGAGTGATCAATGGTGATAAATCCGGAACACGAATCCCGACAGTAGCGGCGCCTCCCTTCATAACTATTAGGACAGTTTGAAGAGCAGTAATATCATTGGTTAACACGTCATTTCCGCTACAATAATATCGTTGTGTTTTTACCCGAGATGGAAAGAGTAAAATACAAAAATTCTAGTATGCTATTGTGTTTGTTTTGACAAGTAAAGTGTGAAGTTTTTGGTATATGATTGACGTCATTTATTGTTTAAGTTTTATTGTTTTCTAAGTTGTTGAAATAATTTATCTGGATGTATTTTTGATAGTTTTGTTCAACCGCTCTCTTCAGTTTATGACATTTTTTCATTTCTTTCCTTAAGTCTTAGTCATATCATGGTTTATCCTTTGGTCTTATTGATATAATATTATGTTTGGCCAGCAATTTAACGTATGTACATGAAGCTCTATAATCGCGTGATTCCTTATCAACATTTATTACACCGCTGATAATCACCGGATTTAATAGGGTAGCAACTATATTTGTTTCAGTTACTAAATTATTTTCATTACACCTTTGCATATAACTTGGTCTGGGTATCGTGAGTTGTTATTTAAAGGCAATCGTTCACGGCCCCTGTTATTACCAAATTCGGACATACATTTTGGGCATTTTTGATCATGTTTTCAAATGATTTGTCGAAGATTAAAAAAAATCTGACGCAAAAATCGACCAAAATGTCTTTTTTGAAAATAGCGGCAATCTGGATTTTTTTTACATTTTCCGGTAGATTTTGACCCAAGCGTGTAGTGTGGTAAGTTGCTAGCTCAAAAGGTGTCGGTGAAAACAATATTTAAGTGTGGGTTACTACCCCAGGTCAGGCCTGGACAGGTCCCAAATATCCCAGACCAGATAGGGTTAAGGGTTTCAGAGTGGGTCAGCATTGCCTGCCCCAATACCTTCCCGATACTTAGGTTGTTTCCCACTCGTCTGGATGCCGATGGAAGTTTACATACATTGAAAGCATTTCCACATTATTTTTTTTAGAAGATTACTTAACTGTGCAGCAAATACGACCTCCTATTGACCTCTGCAAGTAAGTCATACATATAGTGGCAAGACAAAACGTGTTGTATATATAAACGTTGTTGCTTTTTGTGCTTTTTGTTAACCACTGAATATTTCTGGAAGAGTTTTGGATGAGTAACAGTTCTAGCGATAATGTGTTCTATTTTGACAGGGTGGGAGAATCTCGAAACCTAAGCAGAGCGGTTAGAACTCAGACGGATCTCAGAAAAGCAGAACCTCATTTGCCTGAGCCTTGAGTTATTTCATCTACGTGGGAAGAATTTAATAGGTGCTGAACATACTTCGACTAAACTGTCAGAGTTCCAGTATTTCAGATTATTTGTTGATAATTACAATTTTTATCTTATAGGCGATGATCCGAGACCTGCTCTAAGTCCGAAGATCTTTGACTCATTCATAAATTCAATTTTGTTACATAACTCAGAAATTTGGGAGGTTGATGACATACCAGAATCATCTCCTATTGAGAGAATACATACCAAGTTTACTCTTGGTGTCTACAGAAAGGCTTGGGCAGAATTAGACTTCCTTTGGCAGTATTGGTCAAGATTAATGCTGTCAAATACTGGTGTCGCCTAGTGAAGCTGCGAAACTCCAGGCTTGTGAAACGAGCTTATCTGTGTAACCTTTAGTCTGTGAAGACCGATTCCCTTACTTACAGCAGCAAAATGAGAAAATATTATCTGTACATGGTTTTTACAACATGTGTTGCCAACAATCTTTCTTGGATGTCGGTAATTTTCACAGAACATTTGCTCGGCGAATAGTTGATGAGTTTACACAGGATAGAACTGGAAGAGTATGATGTTCAGCCCATCTAACCATTAATTGGATACGTATGCTACACTCAAAAAGGAGTATCGTTTAGAGAAGTACCTGGCATAAAATATTCCTAAGCCAGAACGTGTGCTTATTACCAAACTTCGAATAAGCAGCCACAAATTAGTAGTCGAATGTGGTAGATACTAAAACCAATTATTCCAAGAGAATTGCATACTTGCCAGTACTGCGTGGGCTCTGTTGGCGATGAAATTCATTTTTGTAATGTGCTGCTCCAACAATGCAGATCTCAGACATTCACTATTCCGGAATTTATCCATCAATGTTCCGAACTCTATGTATCATATGCAAAGGGTATTCACTAAATTAATGTGATACATTTATGACCGCCAAACTCTTCGCAAAATTTATCTCAGAGAGTTTCAACAGGAGAAGTCCTTTCAAGTAATAGAACTGGCTGTGAGCTATCTTGTTTTCGTGTTTTCACTTGGTATTACTAGTTTCTTGTAGTACACTAAACTATTGTGTGTTTGATTTGGTTTCTCGGCCACAACCAATGTGAATTGTGTTAGTGTCAGTACAGAATTGAACTGAATTGAATTGTATGCTCTCGGTAGGCAGAGGTAGGCACATCACCATAATACAATGTTCTTCGTATTACAGCGGTAAGCTGGTATCTAATAAGATGTGTCAGCATGGCAGCATTCACTTCAAGTACTTTTCAATAGCTCACAGCTAATTTTCACTGACAAGTGTGGCTGATCTGCTAAGCTGGTCAGTCTTCGATTCCCGAATTCTAACTTTTAGAATTCTATACTATAGTCAGTTTCCATATCATTTTTCTGCAAGGGATGTTGCCTACACCCGAAGAACCAGTACAATAATTCATCAATCTTCATGAAGCCAAAGACCAGTGCATACCATCTAACATGTCTAAAATTTTACGCAACAAGAATGTCTTGTGGGCCTGGCAGGTATGATTAGACTGTACTCAATGCCTGCTTTCGGGGAAAATGTATGCCACATATTATACAGCACGCTGGAGCACAGGCCTGGGCTGACTTAATTTATGGATAAATCTAAAGTGATGATCTGAAACCATACTGGTAAGGCATTTGTCTTTTTTCGTCGGAGTCGTGCCCGCTCGCTTTGAGTACACAGTAGTAGTATAAGAGGATTTCGAACCAATGGCGCCTCACTGCGCATGCGCGAGAAAGTGGTGTGCGCAGGAGTGTTGTGCGCAGGTATGAGATATTGTGGCGGTTTTGTGACGGTGTTCTGCGCAAGTGTGACGTCATGTATGACGTCAATTCCGGTCTGCGTGAATCGGGCGTGTGTATTCCTCCGCGGTGATGCGGTCTGGTGGTGATGCGGTCTGCCTCCGCGGACAGAAAGTAGTCCCAAATTCTCCGGCAATCTTCAGGGGCGAGAGGGGTCCCTAGTGTACCGATTGGGTCGTATGAGGTATCAATGTGAAGCATTCGTGAAGGGGCATCTGACGGGGTGGGTGTGGGGTTGAAATATCGTCATATGGAAATACACGTTTTGGGGTCTAGGTGGGTCACTAGTGGTCCGATGGAGTCGAGTGAGGTATCAATGTGAAGCATATGTGAGGGGGCATCCGATGGGCTGGGTGTGGGGTTGGAATATGGTCATTCTGCGCATGCGTGGTAGACCAAGACGTCACTTCCGGGTTTCACAAAAACTACCTCGGGGCGAGAGGGGTCCCTAGTGTACCGATTGGGTCGTATGAGGTATCAATGTGAAGCATTCGTGAAGGGGCATCTGACGGGGTGGGTTTGGGGTTGAAATATCGTCATTCTGCGCATGCGCGGTAGACCAAGTGTATGGAAATACACGTTTTGGGGTCTAGGTGGGTCACTAGTGGTCCGATGGAGTCGAGTGAGGTATCAATGTGAAGTATGAGTGAGGGGGCATCCGATGGGCTGGGTGTGGGGTTGGAATATGGTCATTCTGCGCATGCGCCGTAGACCAAGACGTCACTTCCGGGTTTCACAAAAACTATCTCCGAACCCAGAAGAGTTCCAATGTTTCCTCAGACGTAGGGTCCGGATGTTCAACATCCGGGTTTTCCTCGGCCCGGTCCGGCCCGGCCCGGCCCGACCGCAGCGCGCGAGCGGGATACTCCGGCCGCAGCGCGCGCGCGCGCGGGGGTTCTCCGGCCGCACGCACGCGCGCGGGTTATCCGGAAGTACGCGTCATCACCGGAAGTGCGCGGGTGAATGTCGGGTCAAAAGGTCAAAGGTCACATCCAAGTCAGAAGGCCAAAGGTCTCCCTTTCGGCAATGTTCGGCAACGATGTTGCGGCATCGATATACAGAGCTTGAACACAAAAAGGGGATTGTAAATTAACCTGGGAAGGATGGGCAGTTCCATTTGGACCAATCAGCGGTCGAGAAAAAGAGCCAATGCGCGATTGATAAAAGAACCAATGGACGGGTACTAGAATTTTGCTCACGTCTGCGCCTCCATCCGGGTACTAGAATGCTTTCGCCTACTTCCGCGCCTACATCCGGGTTCTTGTACATCCGGGTAATGTTTTTTGGACATGGATGGGTTACCTTTGGCCCCATTCTAGGCAACTGATTGGCTAATACGGTGCTCATATAGAAAACATACAAGACAGGGTTTTTTTTTGGTGAGATCTCATTTTGTTTTTTATTCAGTAACAACAACAACGTGAAAACAACCACGTGAAAACTGAAGCCCAGAACAGGGGGCTTGTACATTGAAAGAACTGAAGCCCAGAACAGGGGGCTTGTAAACTTAAGCCCAGAGCAGGGGGCTTGTACATTGAAAGAACTTAAGCCCAGAACGGGGCTTGTACATTGAAATGATGGGCGGCCCAGTCATATACGAGTACATGGCGGTCCTCGGCCTTGGGGTACTCGTCAAACATCTGTACGATGGTAGATAAGGTTCTTCTCCGGCATCGATGGTACAGGTAAAACAAGCAATATTGTCCGCACACGCTACTGGTCAGGCTTTGCAGCGTTTGACTGTTCCAACACCACGTCTCTGTGCCTTGATCCATGAAGTCAGTTAAATCGGGATGGAGGGGTGGCAGGCCGTACGGGTCAAAGTATTCGCCCTGCTGTTCTGTCAAGTACACGCCCACCCAATGTTCACCGGGCCGATCCATCGGGCCCGTGTTGAGAACGTAAGCAGCAGGATACATACGGTCTAATGGGAACACATCTCGGGCGAACACCCCTTGAAAGACCATACGTGTTACTGGGGCATTCTCCAGCACGGTGGTTAGCTGGTCTGTATCCATGTTAGGTGGAGAAGTCACACAGGACGTTGCGCGCCTTGTCCACTAAAATGATGTTGTCAAACTCGGCGTAGCAGATCACATTGACGGTGCTCCGGGGGGCTCGTGCAAAGTGGATTTCCAACCGTAAATTGCCTTGCTTGGCGAGGGCCAGCTGATGGTCGTTCTCCAAGATGGGGGTCAGATCGAAACAGAACAACGTGTAACCGTTCGCGTAGTCCTCCCGACTGATCATATTCCCTTCGTCCTGGTTGATTTGACCGGTGGCTGTAAACAGGCTCTGATAGGTGATAGGCTCGAATGAAATTCGCGCCCAAAGTTCGGTGTTAAGGCCGTGACTGGGACCTGTTGTCCATCCACATGCAGGGCCACAAAATTGATGCCGAAATGTTTAAAGTCAAACGGGTTCTCTGGGTAGGCTCCGCTGAATCTGGTATTTTCCACACAGGCCAGGATCAATCGCTTGGGTAGTTCCCCCAGGAACAGGTTTTCTTTGTTGGCTTTCATATTTCCAGCAGACACAGAGAACACTTTGGTTTGCACACGTCGGATAGGGTACTGGGCTGGTTTTGTTTCCAAGGCTTTGAGGTGTCCCAATTGAACGGCTGGATTCGGTTTCACTTTTCGGACATACAGGACTGCGTCTTGGATGACAATCTTATAGTCAGCTGCATGCCCGTCTACGTTAGTGGCCATCAAGGCGAAGGTTGGAGGCGCCCGTATCAGTTGGATTTTGATGGGGATCTTGTTCAAGAGGTACCGGTCTTGCATGAAGATGTCTGCGTGCAGTCGACCCATGAGATCCACCGAGACGCCGTTCGCGGTCAAAGCCTTCCGTTTGCTATATCCCGCTTTGTCGTTCTCTGCGCCCATGTGCTCGGCTGTGTCCTGGTAGAATAAAGCGGCTGTCAGTTGAGATTTTTTAGCCTCCCGTCCATGCGACAACAGCGTCTCGATGTAGGCTCGATAGGGGTACGTGTTGGTCGAGTCACTGATGAGTTTGTCGCTGAGAAATATATCCACCTGTTGAAACATCGAGTGCAGCCAGAGACTCGTCGGGCCCGCCGTTGCTTGGTCGACGATTCTGGAGCCATCTCCATTGACGATCGTGGCTTTCACATACAAGTATGTATGGGCTAAATCCACATAGGCCGTATCCGCATTACTGATGGTGAACTCGATGGGCCCTGTTTCGTTGATGCTGGAGAGCGGGAGATGCTCCACCCATAATTCTTGTTCGGCACTGGTCTGTGTGGGCGGCACGGTCCAGAAATCAAATTCACTATTGGTGGAGGGGCAGGACTCTGCGTGGATCAAGGACATGTTTTAAGAAAAGATATCCTGGGTCTTCGATGTGCGTCGTCGTTGGGTCGGTCGTCGACTGGTGCGTAGTCTCGGTGATGCAGGTCTTTTATTCCCTACGGTGCGTTGTGCTTTGGCGACCAAGACGCCCCCTGCTTCTTTGGCCCGCCGTTTCAAGGCTTCTTTGGGTGCCGTACCCCCCAAGACATCACCGGCGACTTGCAGTCCACTGCGTACCGCTTGTTTGCCGATCGCTTTCACCCCACGCGTCACCAAAGGCAGGAACGTTTTGACGATGCTCCCGACTATGTCCCCCAGCCAGTGTCCTCGTTGCATGCGTGCACCACTAAAGACCGGAAGGCCACCTCCGGCCTGTTGGGCATAATAGTCCATATAGTTGCGTGCATCGCATTCGTAAGGCACCTTCATTATACAAAGTGGGGAGCACGTGCGTGTCGAAAATGAAGTGTCAGCACCACTTTTCCTCGTTCGAATGCCACCGGTCGTCCCGTGTCATATCCACCGTGATAGTGTTGATGTCGGTTTGTCGTACGGGTAGGTAGAGCATGTGAGTGAAACTGTGGGTGACTTGATCTCCATACGTCTTATTAATGGGGACCACCCGTAACAGAGGTGTGTTGATATCGCCCACGATGTGGATGTCTACCACGTCCGAGTAGACGTAGAGTCCGTACATACCCGACGTCATGGTTTTAATAGGTATTCCAGGCCTTGGGCGGTTGTGTCCGGCGTCGTGTTCGTCGCTGTGACATGCTACGTGTCACGGCTCTGGAGATGTGGGGTGTCTTGATCAAGGGTGGTTTTTTAAAGGCGCGAAAAGAAGGTGCCCGTTGTGGTGGTGTTTTGGGGGGTGAATCCGGTTTCCACTCGTCTTCCCAAGAAGGTAGTGGGCCACTCGGCGATTGCTGGGTCCGCTGCATCCAGGCCCAGCGCTGGGGGTTCACCACCAACTCCTGTGGTACATGCATGTCTTTCAAGCCTTGAGCGAAGACCTCCCATCATCGAGGATCCGTGTGCGACCTGCGTTGACGCATCAGATCATTCACTAAATCCGTCATGTGGGTACCGGGGACCACTTGATTCTGTACCAGTAGTTCGCCTTTATCATTCCAAGTAATATTAGAATTCTGTTTCATCCGTTGTAATACCAGGCCAGCTTGTTTCTTGAACGATGCA
Source organism: Hanleya hanleyi (assembly GCA_036873755.1). Lineage (NCBI taxonomy): Eukaryota > Metazoa > Mollusca > Polyplacophora > Lepidopleurida > Hanleyidae > Hanleya > Hanleya hanleyi. Next base: position 12,836 of record JAVTVY010045169.1, on the reverse strand, counting down.
GGTACACTCTTCAGGACTTCGTCTTCCACCCACTGTGGGGCTGTGGGTGGTATCCCTGGTAATGGCGACTGTTGGAGCGGTGCTGTGGTCGGCGGTGTGTCGCGTGGTGGTGGTGGTGGTGGTGGTGCGGTCGAGAGGGTTTTGTATTGGTCCATGAACGTCATGTACCGTTGAAGCGTCTCATTGTACCGTTGTACTTTCTCAATGTAACCCCCGTCTTTGTAAGATCTGTTGCATCTCTTCATCGAGGGTGTTTATGGTCTTCACCGTAGGTGGAACAGGGTAGGGCGATTGGAGGTTTTGAAGGAACCGTGGTTCGACGAGGACCATTTTTTTCGTGTGGTTCATTGTCGGCCGAAGAGTCCACCCAATACTGGACCCAACACGGAAGCGGCCAACGGTGCTAAGATGGCCCCGAGAAACCCGCCTTTCTGTAACACCTTTTACTTTTGTGTTTGAGAGAATCGCTTCTGGCCTAGGGTTCGGAGACCTGTCTTATGCTTGGCCAACTTGGTCTTCTGAGCCGAAGTCAGTGGTACGTTGCCTTTTAACAGGTTGTACCCGATCTCGCACAGACAGCGTACAAGGTCAGGGTCCGCACCGCGTACAATGGTTCGGACCAACTCGGGTGGGGCCGTCTGCAATACACGGAGCGTCGGGGCGTGCTTCCGTACTCGCGCAGACATCATGTACAACTAATGCTAGAACCCACAACTCTGCCCTTTTTATCTACCTCAGAGAACAGAGACAAAGTCAACCATGCTGTGATATTAATTCTTTTTTTATTATCCCCATCATCAAACACACACACACTCCAGCTGAGGGAACCACTGTGGGTGTGTTTATATTATTTTTGCATGTACACGTGGTGGGTCTCTCCAGCGATTGGCTGGGGTACAAGACACGCCGGACTTGGGCTTCATTGCGTTGGGTCACGGTAATGGGGGCTCTCTCTATACTCCGGTGATAGGCTCCATTGTAATCACTCACAAGTTTCGGGAGAACATCGATGTACCGTCTTGTATTCTTATAGGTGAAATATTTATACATGCGACCTTTGAATGTCCTGTTGAACCTTTCCACCACGGAAGCCTTGGTCTCGTTGTACGTATGGAAGAAAAACACCTTCTGGGCTTTCAGAAACTTTTGAAACGGACGGTTGAGGAATTCCGTGCCTTCGTCGGTTTGCAAATACATGGGTTTGCGCCCGGTCTTGAAGATGTCCTTGAACGCCGCTATGATATTCGCCCCCGTTTTCGTCCGGATGGGTACCACCCACGCATACTTCGATAGGATATCGATGCACGTCAAGATATACCGATTCCCATCGTTGTGTTTGGCAAAGGCGCTCATATCGACCAAATCCGCTTGCCATTGGGCATCTAGTCCTCCCAGGATGACCCGGTTCCGTAGAAAATGGCGACGGGCAGCTCGATGCAAGATATAGGTGTCTTGTTTTCTTAACCAATCTCGGACTTGGGCACGTTGTATCCCCTGGGATTTGGCCGCTCGATAGAGAGCCGTCAATGCACTATAGGCCGCCGGACTGTCGGGACTGTAGTATAAGTTATCCAACACCTTCTCCCAGCTCTTCATGGTGACAAATGATGATGAAGCCTGGCTCTATCGCTTATTTATAACGGGTATATCTTGGGCCGGAGTTTCTTTCTGATTTTCTTCGCTGGATTCTGCCAGCACACTGTCCATGGTAAATGCCCAGTCCAACTCGTCTGATGACCGCTTGATAAGCACTTGATCCACATCTGCCACGGCATCTTCCAACGCAGACCATAGATCAGGGTGAAGGGTAAAATGCACTGTACCCCCATCTAGCCGAGCCAATTGAGCAAAGAAGGGGCCTCGTCGTATGTACACATCGTGACACAAGTGAATGGGGTCGACGTCCAGTTCACCAGACAACACCCGTTTGAATTTGGTCCAGCTCTCACGAGACAAACGAATATGAGCCGGGAACGGTTGTGTAGGGTCTGTATCACAGATGTCTCCCGCCTCCTCCATGATATCGATCTTATCCGCATAAACGTGCAGGAAAAGCTCGGGGGGCAAGCTGGGATACGCCAGTATTATATGCTCCGTCATGGTCAGTACGTGAATGGTACAAGATTTGACTGTCTCTTGTATTTATAGGGAGAACCCCGCGAGATCGAAGGATCGGGTGGTCATGTCACTGAGTCTAGCCGGGTAATCAATAGCATCGTGGTCTGCCTCCGCTTCATTGTTAGAAATTTTGTTCATTGGGTTCTGCCGCCGCTTCTCTCAGGGCACGAGCGCACTCCAACTCGTCTGATGACCGCTCGTCCGGTGTAAACAGCTGGTCCACAATAGGCACCACTTTCTCGAAGGCTGTCCACAGATCGGGCTCTAGGGTGAAGCCTCGCGTACGGTCTTGATAACGGCCCTGGCGTGGGAAGAAGGATCCACGGTGTACGTAGATGGCATTGTCTATGTGGATGAGGTTTCGGTCGAGCTCACCACTCAACACCCGTTTAAATTTGGTCCAGCCGTCACGGTGTAGCGTAACCGTATTCCATACGGTCTCAGCGCGCGACCAGCAAACATCTCCACGGTCTTCCACGAGGGTGACTTTATCTTCGTAGACGTGTAACCCCACCCGGGGTGTAAGGGGAAGGATGGCTCGTAGAACTGGTAACATGGTTCACCCAATGACGAACGGTGAATGACACACACTCTGACTGTCTCTCGTGTTTATGGTCAGGTCCCTCGGTGACATGGTTGACCCAATGCCTATCGGTGAATGACGCACACTGTGTCTGACCCTCGTATTTATGGTCAGGTCCCACTGTCAATGCCACAGCGTCAGGGTCAATAGGGCACGGACCATTACTAGGCCAACCAGCCGTCGCTGGTTGCGGTGTGAGCGCTCGTGGTCCATAGCCCGAGCATCAAGGATGGCTGTTATAGTCCAGTAGTGGTGAGTGATGGCACACCTCTCCATCGAGTGCACTCTGTCGAGGACCGCTTCTGTGAACTCTTTCAGGATCTGGCGTCGACCCTCGTTGTCGTCGCCATCTGCAAACATGGATCGACCCACTGCGCGGTAACCCGTGAGCGAATTAACCACGGTCGCATGCTGTAAAATGCGAGTCGCATAGGGATGGGTGTCCGTCATGGCTCTGCAACCGTAGGAATGGGGGTGTGGGATCCAGAGGGACGTGTTTTATAGACCATGTCACACATGCGCGCCTAGACGTAGCTCTACGGGTGTAGTCCGTGATACGTACTATTCTGATGGGTTAGTCCGAAAAAGAGAGCAACAACAACTAAGATTACAGGTCAATCCTTTTATTAGCCCCTCCATCACAGCACATCCACGCTGGAGGAACCAGTAGGAAACATGATAGGAATGCATGTACTGATCTGTCTGTGGGTTTTTTCCCCAGAATTTCGCTGACGTCCGTGTCTTTTCGGTGACGCCCGTGTCTTTTCGGTGACGTCCGTGTTTTTTCGGTGACGTCCGTGTCTTTTCGGTAAAGTCCGTGTCTTTTCGGTGACGTCCGTCATCCGGGTATGTATGAAGGTGTTGAGGGGGCGACTGTATGTGGCGAGTTGACTGTGGGTGTTTTTTTCGGTGACGTCCACGCCTGCATCCGGGTACTTCTATGTAGGTGTATAAAAGTGGGAATTTTTAGGGCATTGCTGCATTCATTGGCCTGCTTGACCTGACCAGCCTGAGCCTGCCTGACCAGCCTGAGCCTATCTGACGAGAGGAGCTACTTGCCTGAACCTCACCAGCCTATCTCACCATAGCAGCTACTTGCCTGACCAGCCTGAGCCAACAGTCATGGAGTCATCTCACCGAGCTAAGCTTGTACAGCACCATATTCGCCTCGTTGATGAGATGCAGCATGTGTCCGATATATGTGATCTGCCCATGGTGGAAAACATAATCACTAAACACATGGGGGTAGATATCATGGCGGAGAAGACCTATATGGCACGAAACAGCACCAAGATGTTCACTTGCACAACTTGCCAGAAGCAGTTTACTCGCCCAGAAGATTTGCGACGGCACGAGTCCTCCATCCACAACGGCGCACGGTATACTTGTATAACCTGCGCACGGTCATTGAATCGGGAGGATCCTTTACTGCACCACGTACGCTCATTCCACGAGGGTGCGACGGAACAATGTAATGAATGTGGTCAACTCTTCAAACGATCCAGTCAGTTAAGACGGCATCAGCGTTTGATTCATGCCCCGTCTCTACGGTTTGGGCGACAACTTCCCTCCAAGGTGGCACCCGGGAGGGTGAGACCCAGTGAAGATGAGCCCGGGGAGACGAATGTCACTGGCGATGCGATCACAGAGAGCCCGCCTGTACCCACAGTTCAGAAGAGCCTAGATATCCAGCCAGTCCCTAGCATTGTTGTTGCCAGTCATACGCCTGACGACATCGAACATTTTCTGGAAGATGCAGTGGATATTCCTAGCGATCTGTTACAGGACGCCCATCCAGTAAATGACATCTATCGGCGCCAATGGCCCATGATACGGCACGTTTTCCGCCGTGATCGGCCTATTCCAGATATCTACAATTTCCCACTGACCGACCTCACAGCTACGTGGAAACGATCTTCAATGACCAAGCTACGGTCTTCAAATTGAATGTCGCTTTCGGGTACATCTTACGTCACAAAGAGACGGACCAATTACGGTATTATTATGCCAGTAATAACAGCCATGTGTTTGACCAGCCGTTCACCATCATTAACCGGGCGTCGCTAGAGACGATGCTGGAGAAACTGGACACCGTGGATCCCTTGAGATGGGCACATCGTCAACGCCCCAACACACAATGGGTAGTAGAGAGGGTCACCAATGTTACGTTCTTCGTTACCAAGCTGATCGACCACCCCCATCGGCTGAATGCGTCACCCTTGCACTGATGAATAGCATAACATGCCGTATATACTCTCTATGTCTACATGCTGATCGTTGACTTGAGCTCAGTAAACATTAAATATGACGGTGCGTTAAATAATAAAACATGGTGTTTGATATTTCAATTTGTTTTGCTGTGAACATACTAAACATACCCAGGGCGGCTCCCCCAGCCTGGGTATGATGTAACATTGGGAATAATAAACTGTATAAACCTTGCTGAACTTGTTGTTATTCACGACAACCGCTTTCCGCTATACTTGGATGAAATATATACCCCGATGTGATATAGTGCCCTTGCACACTTCCGAAACTTCCCTTTAACCCGCGCGCGCGCTCGCCCAGATCACCCGCGCGCGCTGCGGCCAGGCCGGGCCGGGAAAAACCCGGATGTTGAACATCCGGACCCTACGTCTGAGGAAACATTGAAACTCTTCTGGGTTCGGAGGTAGTTTTTGTGAAACCCGGAAGTGACGTCTTGGTCTACCGCGCATGCGCAGAATGACCATATTCCAACCCCACACCCAGCCCATCGGATGCCCCCTCACATAGGCTTCACATTGATACCTCACTGGACGCCATCGACCCATTAGGGACCCACCTAGACCCCAAAACGTCTATTTCCATACCCTTGGTCTACCGCGCATGCGCAGAATGACGATATTTCAACCCCACACCCACCCCATCAGATGCCCCTTCACGAATGCTTCACATTGATAGTAGTAGGTAGCGAGCAAATTCACGAGATAGCGCCTCACTGCGCATGCGCAGACCCTGGGATGACGTCACAATAGGTGGTGTGCGCATGCGTGTGTGATGTGTGGTGGGAGGTGGGTACAAGATGGCGGCCAGTTTTTGTGTCGTGTGTGGTGGGAGGTGGGTACAAGATGGCGGCCTGTTTTTGTGTCGTGTGGTGGGAGGTGGGTACAAGATGGCGGCCAGTTTTTGTGTCGTGTGGTGGGAGGTGGGTACAAGATGGCGGTCAGTTTTTGTGTCGTGTGGTGGGAGGTGGGTACAAGATGGCGGCCAGTTTTTGTGTCGTGATGTGGTGGGAGGTGGGTACAAGATGGCGGCCAGTTTTTGTGTCGTGATGTGGTGGGAGGTGGGTACAAGATGGCGGCCAGTTTTTGTGTCGTGATGTGGTGGGAGGTGGGTACAAGATGGCGGCCCGTTTTTGTGTCGTGATGTGTGGGTACAAGATGGGTGGTGGGAGGTGGGTACAAGATGGCGGCCTGTTTTTGTGTCGTGTGGTGGGAGGTGGGTACAAGATGGCGGCCAGTTTTTGTGTCGTGTGGTGGGAGGTGGGTACAAGATGGCGGCCAGTTTTTGTGTCGTGTGGTGGGAGGTGGATAGAAAAAACGTATAAAAGGAGTCGATAAGGGGTGTATTTCAATCTGACTTACCTGACCTGTCTGCTTGCCTGCCTGCCTGCCTGCTTGCCTATCCGCTTGTATGAGACGAAAAGCATGAGACGTGGAGAAGATTTTCCCTTTGGCCCAGCAGTACCTCCCGTTGAAGTCTTGCCTGAAGATGAGCGTGTCAGGGCCATTTATCAACGTCACTGGGCTACCATACGCCATTGTTTCCACCGTGACCGTCGTCTATTGGACTTGTATAATTTTCGGTTGGAGGACCTCACGTATCTTCCTACTTACGCCGACAACATTTTTACAGATCAGGTCACTGCCTTCAAATTGAATGTGACATTTGGGTATATCTTACGGCACAAAAAGACGGACCAGCTGCGGTATTTCTATCCCAGTAATAATTCGTATGTGTTTGACCAGCCATTCACCATCACCGATGCGATTTCTCTGGAGCCACTCATCGACCAATTGACTACGTTGGATCCATTGGAATGGGCTCGGTTGCAACGCCCCAATACCCAATGGTTGGTGGAAATGGTGACCAACGTCACATTTTTCGTCACGAAAATGAGAGATCACCCCATCGGTGCTCCTGTACTACTTCCTCCGTGGTTGCTTCATCGACACGGCCTGTATGCATTAACAGGAGGGGCGAAGGGGTCCTACAAAGACCGGAAATGTCTGTTTCGGTGTTTGGCCGTGCATGTGGACGAGTGTGACCCCCGGCATTGTGACACAGTGGCCGATGGCTATTGGCAACAGTATTTAGAGCAGCAAGACATGGATAAGCGGCACTTCCGTGGAGTGCCTTTTAAGAATTTGGATGACGTGGAAACACTATTTGACATTAATATCTTTGTCTATCGATTACGATGCGAGGACGATACATTTGTGGCTGAATTGGTTCGGCGATCAACAGAACGGTATGCTGCTACGATGAAAGTCAATGTGTTCGACAACGGTGGGGTGAGTCATTTTTCCCTGATCCACGATATGAGTCAGTACGCTCAGTCTTTCAGTTGTGGTCAATGCCATCGGGTGTTTCATCGCTCCTCCAACTTACAGCGCCACGAGAAAATCTGTGACAACAGTGTCAAGCGAGTATATCCGGGTGGAGTGTATCATAATGCACCTACTATTTTCCAGGAACTGGCCGATGAGGGTGTGATGATACCGGAAGAGGACCGTTATTTTCCTACCGGGCGTGTTACGATTTCGAGGCCCTGTTGGAGCCCATGGACATGTTTTCAGCAAAAACGCAGTGGACGCAGCGCCATATTCCTCTGAGTGTCAGTATTTCCAGCAACGTACCTGGCTATGACGCTGCTCCGGTGTGTTTCGTGTCCACGGGGGACTCCCATGAGTTGATTACCCGCATGATGGAGTATTTAGAGCAAGTGAGTGCGGCTAGTACGGAATTGTTGGTGGCCAAGTTCGAGGACGTACTGGACCAACTGGACGACCGCATTCCTGTACCCGGTGTAGCGTTCAGCGATAATGAAGAGTCCGAGTCCGAGTCCGAGTCCGAGTCCCTGCAGTCGCAGCCTCTGCAGTCGCAGGATGTCCCTTTACCGAAACCATATGCGGAGAAATTGAAAGTGCGCTTCCTACAATACCTAGGCCAGTTACCGGTGCGTGGCTTCAACTCGGGCTCTTATGATCTGAACATGGTCAAGGAATTTCTCTACCCTTACTTGGCCCAGGCGAATACCCTCAAGTCCGTGATCAAGAAGATGAACAATCATATGGCCCTCACTACCACGTCACTGCATTTCCTCGATGTGCGGAATTACCTGGCACCCAGTCACAGTTATGATCAGTGGGTCAAGGCCTATAACTGTACCCAGACGAAAGGTTACTTCCCGTACACCTATATGACGAGCCTGGACCGCTTAGAAGACACCCAGTTGCCACCCCGGGAAGCGTTTTACAATGACATGAAAGGGGAAGCTCTGCCGGAGGCCACCTACATCGAACTCCAACAAGTGTGGAACCGCCACAGCATGAAGACGTTGCGAGATTTCCTGGTGTGGTATAACAACCTAGATGTGGTTCCTTTCCTCGAAGCGGCCGAGAAAATGGTGCAACTCTTTCGTCGCCAAATGCACGTGGATATCTTTAAAGAGTGCTTAAGTTTACCGGGTCTAGCCCTTCGCCATTTGTTTCAAGTGTTCCACCTACTTCTCGTTGGTACAACAGAAAGATGCAGACATGCATGAATGTCTGAAGAAGAACATTGTGGGTGGCCCTAGCCTTATTTTTCACCGCTACCATGAGAAGGATGTGACTACACTGCCCAGTGGGAACCCTGTGCCAAAATCATTGGCTTTGACGCTAATGCCCTCTACCTGTGGTCACTCGCCCAACCCATGCCCAGCGGGCATTATACGCGTTGGTTGGCAGAAGGTGGGCATTTTACACCTCAACGGTCACCGTACAAACATCTCGCCGACCAGTGGTTAGACTGGGAAGCCTATCGACGGGGAATTTATATACGACACCAGACCAACGCCACAGAGAAGCGGATAGGAGATCGTCGACTCCCCGTCGATGGGTTTGCCCTTGTACAAGGAACACCGACCGTATTCCAGTTTTACGGGTGTTACTGGCACGGCCACGAATGCCATTTCAGCGCTGGCCGCTTCAATGAGCGACGTGGGAAAACACCGGAAGAATTACGCGACGAAGTGGTGGCCAACGGGGATTACGTCAAAGAGCGAGGATTCCATCTCATTGAAATGTGGGAATGTGAATTTCACACGATGTGGCAGGCCCTGCCCCATTTACGACGGTTCCTAAAAGAGCGTGAGTACCCCTTGAGTCGTCGGCGATTGCTAAGTCTGCCACAGATGTTGGACGCCATTCGTTCGGGAGACCTCTACGGCTTTGTAGAATGTGATTTGCATGTTCCTGACACTCTCAAGCCCCTCTTCGCCCAGTGTCCGCCCATCTTTAAGAACACGCTGGTGGGTCGGGGGGATATTGGGGACACCATGAGGACCTACGCAGAGCAGCATGAAGTACTTCAGCAACCACACCGTATGTTGATTGGGAGTATGTGGGCCGAGAAAATCTTGCTGGGCACGCCCTTACTGCAGTGGTACATGAACCACGGTTTGGAAATTACTCAAATATATCAAGTGATACAGTACGTACCCGAGGCTTGTTTTGCGGAGAATGCCGACCTCGTGACGTCGGCCCGTCGTCAAGGTGATCAAGACCCGAGTCAGGCCATCATGGCTGAATGTTGGAAACTCACTGGCAATGGTTATTATGGAAAAACAGTTACGAACCAGGATAAGCACGTCAACGTGAACATTTGTAGTACTGCCCAAGCCCGCAAAAAAGTCAATTCTCCTCTGTTTCGATCCGTGGAGGTCATCGATGACGACACCTATGAAGTCACTTTAGCCAAGAAGACTATCCGATACAACTTACCCCTGCAGATTGGATGTATGGTCTATCAGGTGGCCAAGCTGAGGATGCTGCAGTTTCTCTATGACTTCATGGGTGTCTATTTTAACCCCTCAGACTGGCAGTTGATGGAGATGGACACAGATTCGGCCTACATGGCCGTCTCCAACGCCGACTGGGAGTCCCTGGTGAAACCCGAGCTAAGGGATCAGTATGAAGCGGACCGCGAATTGTGGCTACCTCGACGCGATCACTACACCTACGACAAGCGGACACCCGGCCTGTTTAAACTGGAGTGGAGCGGGGATGCTATGATTGCGCTCTCCTCTAAGACCTACTACTGTTACGGCGGAGATGGAGGAGCGGAAAATAAGTTTAGTTGTAAAGGCGTCAACCGACGTGACCCTGCCATCGACAAAGCTCTCTACCTGGGGGTGTTGGAAAGCCAGGCCAGTGCGAGTGGCACTAACCGAGGATTCCGGGTCGTCGACCACCAGATGCGCACCTATATCCAGCAAAGAGACGCCTTTACTTTCTTTTATCCCAAACGAAAAGTATTGGCCGACGGTGTGAGCACCACTTACTTGGACTTGTAAAAAAACAATGTGGAACTATAACTGTTGATACACGAGTTATAAAACTGTAAAAGTCAGGATGGCCGAGTGGTCTAAGGCGCCGGTATTAAGTGCTGGTCGGCGATTGCCGTACGTGGGTTCGAATCCTACTCCTGACAGAACTTTTTTTGTACCTTAACCACTACTATTCTATGTGTACATACCCCTACTATTTGTACCCTGTATTCTATTTGTATATAGTCAGTAACTCATTCTTGTTGACTTAAATAAAAAAGAGAAAGTCAAATCATTTTTTTGTGTTTTTTCATCAATTTATTCAACAATGAACGTCAGAACAACAACGTCATAACAATATAATGTCATAATAATAGTGGTCTGCGCGCGCGCGCGCAGTACATTTTTAAGTTAACCAGAGAAATGGCGCATGCACATTAAAACGAGAGGCCGTCCAGTCATAGACGAGGACATCACGGTCTTCGGCTTGACAATAATCATCAAACATATGTACAATGGTGGGCATAGAATGTCCTCTACTCCGGTGAGTGAGATAAAATACACAGTACTGTCCGCACACACTACTCAAGGGTCCTTGTAATCTTTGCGTATTCCAACGCCACTCGGTCGTAGAGACGTCCATGAATTTCACCAAATCGGCATGGAGGGGTGCAAGTCCGTAGGAATCAAAGTATTCGCCTTGGCCTTGGGTGTCCACGTACACCGCTACCCAATGTTCACCGGGTCGACTCCTCGTGTCTGTATTCAGGATGTAGGCTGCTGGGGTGGTGGAGTGGGTGGGAAACACATTGCGTGGAAACACACCTCGAAAGGGGATCTTGTGATCTCGCTGGAGTATGCTCATCAGCTGCTCTGTATCCATCTTAGCTGGCGTAGTCACACAGCACGTTTCTTTGCTGATCCACGCTGATGACGTTATCAAACTCGGCGTAGCAAATCACGTTAATGGTGTTGTCTAGAGGGGTGGAGAAACGCAGTTCCAACCGTAGGTTTCCTTTCTTGAGCAAAGCCAGTTGATGATCGTGTTCCAAGGTGGGGGTGAGGTCAAAGGCGAACAATGTGTACCCCTTCATAAAGTCGTCTCGACTGATGGTATTGCCTTCGTCCTGGTTGTTTTGTCCTGTGGCTGTAAACAGGTTCAGGTAGGTCCGCACATAGTTTCCGTTAGTAAAGTCCGGTTGTAATGGCCGGGCTGGAATTTGATGGCCGGCCACGTGCAGTGCCACAAAGTTAATGTTGAAATGTTGAAATTTGAACGGATTCTCAGCCCAATTTCCATTGAATGCGGTGTTGGTCACACACGCCAGGGTAAGACGTTTAGGCAGATACCCTAGAAATAAATTTTCACGATTGGCCATCATCGTACCTGCTGGCACAGAGAACACCTTGGTCTGTACGCGTCGGATGGGGTACTGGGCTGGTTTTTTCGCTAAGGCTTGCATGTGACTCAGCAACACGCCCTGTTGCAAATCTACCGTACGGACAAACAGGGCTGCATCTTCAATGGCGATCTGGTAATCGATATCTCCCTCTCCACCAGCCATTAAGGCGAACTTAGGTAAGGACCGGATCAACTTGATCTTGATGGATACACCGTTCATCATGTAGCGGTCTTGCATGAACATATCGACGTGCAGTCGTCCCATCATATCGATGGACTTGCTTTCGGCTGCCAGTCTTTTGCGTGACGCGAACCCAGCATTGCCACCGGTTATGTTGTCCAGGTATCCGGGTCTATCCCTGAAGTACAGCTCAGCTTGTAAGTGTGATTCTTTGGCATCAATACCGTACGACAACAGCGTCTCCATGTAGGCGCGGTACGGGTACGTATTGGTGGACGTACTGATGAGTCTATCGTTCAGACTTATATCCACCTGTTGGAACAAGGAGTGCAGCCAAAGATTCACCGGGCCTACTATTTTATCGGCCGCTATGTCCGTCCCATCCATCTTCGTTATTTTGGCTTTCACGTACAAGTAGGTGTGGGCTAAATCCAGGTAGGCCGTATCTTTGTTTTCAATGGTAAATTCCACGGGCCCCATCCCCGTCAGGCTAGCCAGGGGTCGATGTTCTACCCAACGTCCTTCGGCTATACTGGTTTGGGTGGGTGGAATAGTCCACAAATCCAATTCACTGTTGGTAGACGGACACGACTCGGAGTGAATGAATGCCATTATGCGAAGATGTCTCTCCTACTATTACTTCTCTTCTTTTTCTTATTCTTCTTCTGGGGCGTAGTCCTTCTCCTCTGGGGTGTGCGTCGTCGGTGTGTTGGACGTTGAATGAATCTGGGGAGTGTGGGTCTTTGTCTTTTAAGGGCTTTGGCGATCAAGACGCTGCCCGCTTCTTTAGCCCGGCGTTTCAAGGCTTGTCGGGGTGCTGTGCCTTCCATCACATCACCGGCCACGCGCAATCCACTGCGTGCCGCTTGTTTTCCCACCGCTTTCACACCCCGTGTCACCATGGGTAAAAACGTTTTCACAATGCTGCCCAGGATGTTCCCCAATCCGTGACCGCGTTGCATGCGTGCCCCGCTAAACA
>JAVTVY010045168.1:0-21236 GCA_036873755.1 Hanleya hanleyi | reverse complement strand
GATAAAGATATAGTAGAGGAGGGGTGTGTAGGTCGCATAGAACGCATTTTTATGATATCCACTGTCATTGTGATAGGAAAAGATGAGAAATATTAATAATTTTTAATGAACTTATTTTTTAAATATTAACAAAAACAACAGCAACAACATCGACCAAGACACCCACTGCTAACCAAGACACTGTGGGTTTCGCGCCTGCGGCGCTTGCATTTAAAGTTCTACCTCGATGGTAATCGACCACCCTTCACCCGTCACCCCCCCTCCCCCAATTTCGACCAGCCTACTTGATTGCAAAGCACCCGAGACCAACGACAAAAAATTTACACAAACTGGGATTCGTTCCAAATGCTGACACAATTGTGGTCCAAATGTCTGTCTAACAACTATCACTGATCAGCCAATAATTAAAATGCATCAGTATCCTCATTCTCATGTCCTGGAGCATTTCCGAGTTGTGAATTTGTAGTAATCGAGATCTATCTCTGGATAGATGGCGCTACGATAATCGTGCAAGTGGTTATCCGTGTCTGTAAACTGGTTACCTCACTTCCTTACTGTGACGAAGAGTAAATGACGGCCATCGTTTTATTGTCAAATTGCGTCTAAATCAGGACAGGATCAGACGATTTTCTCCAGTCGTCGTCTGTACCTGCTCTGTGTAAACATTTGTATCGACATGCCCCGAAAATCTGACAGGTGGCTGGGGTATTACTATGCCCGAGCGAGGTGGTTGCTGTCTGACTTGCTCTTGATTTTCACGTCTTTTAACGAGAGTGAATAGCAAAATTGCCGTAAATTAAAAATGCCATCGGTTAACTGTAACCAATTCTTCTGTCTTCATATTGCTAGTATATAGTCTCTAACATGATCGGAAGGGATTAGGCAAAATCGGACGTCAGCAACCATATTAAATTTCAGAACTCTGCTCATAAGCATGATACACTAGCCTAAGGTGACAGGAAAATTCTTCTGGACCCCTTGGCGCGACGTGCATATTCCCTTTGAACTGTATCTTAACCAAGTAGGCAATAAATCCATCAAGGAGATAGAGCAGAATTCTTAGTATTTCAACAAAAACAGGCCAACAACTCAGCAGCCCAGAAGTATTCAACACAACACACCAAAAACATGTACATACATTACAACTTATGCAACAAACGGATATCTCTCAAATTACCTAAAATAGGCTACAGCCTTCTATTACTCGACTAAACAGATCTTTTAAAGTCGCTGCTTGACAAAAACAATCTCAGCTTTGTTAGCAGAGCTATTATACCATTCGTATCTAATTTCTCTGAAATCCTTGTCAATAATGTTACAGATAATAATATAAATTCTGCTAACTGGTTAGCTGGCACAATGGGTTTGCTGTTTTATGGACCATACGTTCTCACATTGCTATTGAAACAGCTCGCATTGAGGAGTTGGAGTGAAATGAGACTACTGGAATTTATTTATTTATTTATTTATTAAATTCGACATCAAACAGGCACAGTGTGCCCACTCGAGTGGATCGATAACAATATAAAACAATGGATAAGTTAATACTTAATAAGTATATAGTTAATAAATGAATGTCTATTGAAAAATTAAACCTTGTGTACAAATAAATATACAGCTATATTAAAATTCTGTTTAAGATGAATATGTACAAGAAAATAATTGTATGCCGATGGCTTGGAAACAAATAGGTAACATTTTAGTATACGTCGAAATAAAATATGTACAATATTGAAGCATTATAAAACGAATTGATAGATGTCTGATTATAATTCAGTTCGTGGAATTGGTTAAAATTGCTTTCCTGAGCCCCGTTTTAAAAGAATTGATGTTGTGGATAAAAATGTCAATATGAGCACTCACGATAACAAGTTTATTAAAATATTCCTGCATTCGAATAAAAGGACTAAATTTTCTAACATTAACTCTAGAACGTGGGGGCTTAAAATAGTCCAGTAAATCTAGCGCATTTTTGGGGTCAACGCACCACAAATTGCAATAAAATTTATTTCATTGCTATGCATTTCAGAAAGGTCCCCAGAATAACATACTAAAAGTCTACAATCCCATATGCATGGGAAATATCTTAAATTTCAAGTTGAAATTTGAGGTATTTTTCGCGAAATTAGTGTTTACCTGAGTGTCTCTTGCTCCTATAAGAAAACCTTGTACTTGGTACGAAGCATGACAAAAATGGGTCATTACTTACACTCATTCCATTCTTTATCATATCAAGGTTATACTCAGCCTAAAATAATACCCTTGCGAAAAAATATGTATGAAGAAATTCAAAATGGCGGATGTATGGGGTCATTCTAAATCTGAACTTTTTACCATTTTCATGACGGTCCAGGCAATCTATCTGGGTTTTTTTAGCTGGACCCAAAACAAAATGCAACAGAACTTTTTTCACTGGTATGCATTTCTAATAGGTCCACAGAACATACTAAAAGTCTACCAAAATCTATTTGGTGGAGATACGACTTATTCTAAAACAAAGATACACCATCATGCTTCATATAAGAAGGTAGAAAATATTGGTTTGTCTCTGAATAAAGACAGTTTATCATCCAGAAATCCAATCAATACACGATGTTCTAGGATACATTATTCTATGGTGGTGAAAACATTTGCATTCCCAATGGATTTGCTCATAGAAGTAGATAGAAAAACGATAGTTCAGCACCAGTTGGTATTATTTCCATTAGCATTGTTATCCGAAAGGGAACTGACAAGCTGTGATATATTTTCTTTCAACCTATGACAATCACAGACAATAGTTCCATCAACTTATAAAGATATAACTCTATTATCACAAGCACGTAGCAAGTGTCAGGTCCGACATTCAATAGTGTTTGTACCTTGTTGAAAAAAATACAGCCTTGCCAATCAGGAGCGAGAGAGAAATTAGATTCAACGTCGCGTTTAGCAATAGTTCAGATATATAACGACAATCTGCCAAACATTTATGATCCATCACAATTGTTTGTAAGACAAATGTTGTTGATGAAAGAAGAATAATTATGCAGATCCTAATATATCATTTAATTATCAAACAAATAATACTTTGAATTATAGGCAAAGTTGACGGCATAACTCATCATGTTTCATTTTACATTCTGGTTCATGGTAACATTATTAGAGGCAGTGACTTCTCATACATATAGTTGATGTCTTTTATTGTTATTCGTCATGAACACTGCCATAAGTTGAGGAATATTTCACAGCACTATCAATCGCAATACCAGTCTTCGCCAATGTCATTTTCAAAGGCCTGGATTTGATGAGTTTGCACAGCTCAGTCGTTTGCATTCTCCACACACACTTGAACAATCTAGGCCATGATCCTTACAGGCGCATCTGCTTCAGCTGCAATCCTTCTTGCAGTTCCACCTGATAATCTCAAGTAACCCCTGAAACTGGTGGCAGATCAGTTTTCGCAGGGAGAAATCGATTGAATTGTCCACTCCCATTTTTGTGGCTGCAATGGATGGTCTTCCCCTCAAGTCAATTCCTTCGTCTGGGTTACTACTGTATAAACATATAATCGTTTTCTATGCTGCTGCAATAATTGACCTTCGTCGGGACTCCCATGACCTGGATGAACACTTCAGCTTGTTGGCGAAATTACAAGCGTCTAGTCCGTCATTCATAATCCAGCCGTCGTCCATTAGGGAATATCCGCGTCCATAATCCAAAGACCTATTCCATTTCCATATAACAGTATTAGCACCAAATTCAAAAAGACAAAAGTATACATAAACATAGGCTTGTTTCCTGCAAGAGAAGCGGTCAACAATTTTCAATGATGCCGGCAAGACATCATGATGTTCCAAAATATCAAATCCGTATCGCTGATCAGTATTCTTAATCCATAATATTCGTTATAGAGTCGTCATCTAAAAATAATGTACCTCAGTCACGCTTTGATTGTGACTGTTCATATGAGTACCATGAGGATCTTGAAGTACATGAGCTCATACGGCCCCTAGCCCCGGGTTAAGCGGAATTAGACACATGTTACGAAACGTAGCGCCATAAATCTTGCACGCTACGTTCGTATTTTGCTATCAGCATGCGATATGTATCGCCAAATTTGAGAAACTTTGAGTGGAGGCGCTTGGTGGAATAGCCCTGTTTTATAAGTTTCTGCAACAATGTTTTGTGACGTTGATTAAAATCATCACATTTAACACGGGATCTAGCAAATGCTACTAAGCGAAATATGTATACGCCATATGCAGGTCCCACTGGAATATTACTATCCAGAAAGGGATAGTTTACGATGTCGAAATTGTAATCATCTCTTTTGTCATAAAGTCGACGAGAGAGAATGCCCGGTTCATTTCTATAGAGATAGAGATCTAAATAAGATGTGCCCGTAGGGCTATCTGTAGTTTCCTTCAAATCCAGTGAAGGTGGATATATATCCTTCACTGCGTCATTTATATAGCGATTATCCACAGCGAGAAGATCGTCTATATAACGTTTGGTGAATGAGAAGGATCGGGCTTTGAATGGATCGGTTTTTGAAAGCGCCTGCATATAGTCATATTCATAAGAGAACAGATACAAGTCAGCCAACAGGGGTGCACAATTAGTACCCATTGGAATACCTATATGCTGCTGATATATTGTGTTGCCAAATTTCACATAGATATTTTAATGAGAAATTCAAGCAACTCAAAAAACAAAGAAACATCCCATGAATGATATCTCTTGTATGTAGTAGAGCTAAAAAATGCTTTATGGCTTCTGACATTAATATATCTACGATCAGTTTTCTTGAACACAGATACTATTAATGAACTTAGACGGTCAATAAGGTCCTGATGAGGGATTGTAGTATAGAGAGTCGAGAAATCCCATGTGGATACATGTCTGTACAGTATGTGACCTTTAGCATCAAGTTCTTCCGTAAGACATTTTGAGTTTTTCAATATCCACATACATTCAACGCCAGAGTTCTTGGAAATAGTGGCGCAATACCTTTCCCAAAATGCTTTTACCTCCTGAAGGGCCCTCGTCAATAGGGTTGAAAGAAGCTTGGTGACAGTTGTTTTCTTCAAGGCAGCATCTTTGCCAATGCCATATGGTCGGAATACTGTGTCACAGCCCAGAATGGCATGCACAAGCAACATATTTGTAGACTTGCATTCCCAGCACAGCCTTTGTCTTGATATTCCAAACTCTGCGGCCCCGCTAGTGACATGGTCATTCAGTCAAAGAAAGTCATTTTACTAAATCTGGATTTCAAAGCTCCCAGGAAATTATATGTTTCACCTCAAAATATAGTTTCATGTTTTTACATCGGTAAAAAAAATATACTTCTGAATAGTCTACAATATGCTGTCTACATGTGCCGGAACGCATCATTTCGCTTCTAATTTTCCAAAAAACCTTCCGTGGGGACACATCCTGTACCCCACTAGCAGGGTTTCGCCACAGTGGCTTGGTTAGCAGTTGGGGTCTTCGTCGATGTTGTTGTTAAGTTTTTAGAAAGGTGAGTTGTCTCACCTTTATTATGGGATCTAGAAAATTTCTGATTTTAGGGTTGTCCGAAGTACACGTATAAAAATAGTTCCAAATTGTTTATTCTTTCTCAGACCAGAATAGTTATCCTTCAGTGGTTGACAGGCTTTGTAGGCCTATATATAGTCACTTAGCATGTACTTGGTGCCTTACCCGTATTAAATACTACTCTGTTAATTGTTTTCCTTCAATATATCAGATTAATACGCACTAAAGTATGGAAGCCTGCTATGGTCACTCTTCCAAAGATTGACCTAAGCTCAGAGAAATACAGTTGAACAGGCAATATGTACATGTGTAAATAGCTGCCCTACCATAGCTCTAGGGCCTGTACATGTATCTATCCTGGGTCTACTTTCTGATGAATAAAGAGGTCAGGCTAAAACTAGGTCATCACATGGACTGATGTTAGGAATATATGTATGTAGTGAAATTAATGAATGAATTGAACTTAAACTTAGAAATAATACCATCTGACATGTCTGAGAACTGAAATATTCTTAGATGGATGTCTTGCCACTTGTTGTTTCATGCACTCATGTGTTCTAATACTTTCATTCAGTGCCAGTACTGGGTGTATGTATAATAGTAGTACCACTACATACGGATCAGCTTGGTATTATGGCCAGTTTTTGGGGCTTTTTCAAACAAATATATACTATTTTGAATTGGAACTATGGGAAAGGAATCTGCTGCTCAGGAAGCAGCTATTCTTCTGAGTTTTACTATCTCCACTATATTGCAGCCAGTCAATCGATAGTCTCTGAAAATGATACTCGGGTATCACAATCAGTTAAAAACTATTTTTCCTGTGTCCCATAAATTACAAGATATTAATTTACAAATGGAAGTACAGTGCAATCAAATCTAGATTATGCAAAGGAAGTTCACAGGTGATGGATGGTAACTATCTGTCCCAATCCTCAATCAAGCAACATCGTTTATCTTCTGAACCACCTTTCTATATATGCCCATGGGCCTAGTTTTTTCAAGAATATTATTATTCTTTTAATCTTGACCTACACCGATCTACATACCCCTTCACTACTAGATAAAGATATAGTAGAGGAGGGGTGTGTAGGTCGCATAGAACGCATTTTTATGATATCCACTGTCATTGTGATATGAAAAGATGAGAAATATTAATAATTTTTAATGAACTTATTTTTTAAATATTAACAAAAACAACAGCAACAACATCGACCAAGACACCCACTGCTAACCAAGACACTGTGGGTTTCGCGCCTGCGGCGCTTGCATTTAAAGTTCTACCTCGATGGTAATCGACCACCCTTCACCCGTCACCCCCCCTCCCCCAATTTCGACCAGCCTACTTGCTTGCAAAGCATCCGAGACCAACGACAAAAAAATTACACAAACTGGGATTCGTTCCAAATGCTGACACAATTGTGGTCCAAATGTCTGTCTAACAACTGATCAGCCAATAATTAAAATGCATCAGTATCCTCATTCTCATGTCCTGGAGCATTTCCGAGTTGTGAATTTGTAATAATCGAGATCTATCTCTGGATAGATGGCGCTACGATAATCGTGCAAGTGGTTATCCGTGTCTGTAAACTGGTTACCTCACTTCCTTACTGTGACGAAGAGTAAATGACGGCCACGGTTTTATTGTCAAATTGCGTCTAAATCAGGACAGGATAAGACGATTTTCTCCAGTCGTCGTCTGTACCTGCTCTGTGTAAACATTTGTATCGACATGTCCCGAAAATCTGACAGGTGGCTGGGGTATTATTATGCCCGAGCGAGGTGGTTGCTGTCTGACTTGCTCTTGATTTTCACGTCTTTTAACGAGAGTGAATAGCAAAATTGCCGTAAATTAAAAATGCCATCGGTTAACTGTAACCAATTCTCCTGTCTTCATATTGCTAGTATATAGTCTCTAACATGATCGGAAGGGATTAGGCAAAATCGGACGTCAGCAACCGTATTAAATTTCAGAACTCTGCTCATAAGCATGGTACACTAGCCTAAGGTGACAGGAAAATTCTTCTGGACCCCTTGGCGCGACGTGCATATTCCCTTTGAACTGTATCTTAACCAAGTAGGCAATAAATCCATCAAGGAGATAGAGAAAAGTAGGATTTAACGTCGCGTTCAGCAATACTTCAGCTAAAAAGCGACGATCAAACAGAATTCTTAGTATTTCAACAAAAACTGGCCAACAACTCAGCAGCCCAGAAGTATTCAACAGAACACACCAAAAACATGTACATACATTAAAACTTATGCAACAAACGGATATCTCTCAAATTACCTAAAATAGGCTACAGCCTTCTATTACTCGACTAAAAAGATCTTTTAAAGTCGCTGCTTGACAAAAAGAATCTCAGATATGTTAGCAGAGCTATTATACCATTCGTATCTAATTTCTCTGAAATCTTTGTCAATAATGTTACAGATAATAATATAAATTCTGCTAACTGGTTAGCTGGCACAATGGGTTTGCTGTTTTATGGACCATACGTTCTCACATTGCTATTGAAACAGCTCGCATTGATGAGTTGGGGTGAAATGAGACTACTGAAATTTATTTATTTATTTATTTATTAAATTCGACATCAAACAGGCACAGTGTGCCCACTCGAGTGGGTCGATAACAATATAAAACAATGGATAAGTTAATACTTAATAAGTATATAGTTAATAAATGAATGTCTATTGAAAAATTAAATCTTGTGTACAAATAAATATACAGCTATATTAAAATTCTGTTTAAGATGAATATGTACAAGAAAATAATTGTATGCCGATGGCTTGGAAACAAATAGGTAACATTTTAGTATACGTCGAAATAAAATATGTACAATATTGAAGCATTATAAAACGAATTGATAGATGTCTGATTATAATTCAGTTCGTGGAATTGGTTAAAATTGCTTTCCTGAGCCCCGTTTTAAAAGAATTGATGTTGTGGATAAAAATGTCAATATGAGCACTCACGATAACAAGTTTATTAAAATATTCCTGCATTCGAATACAAGGACTAAATTTTCTAACATTAACTCTAGAACGTGGGGGCTTAAAATAGTCCAGTAAATCTAGCGCATTTTTGGGGTCAACCCACCACAAATTGCAATAAAATTTATTTCATTGCTATGCATTTCAGAAAGGTCCCCAGAATAACATACTAAAAGTCTACAATCCCATATGCATGGGAAATATCTTAAATTTCAAGTTGAAATTTGAGGTATTTTTCGCGAAATTAGTGTTTACCTGTCTCTTGCTCCTATAAGAAAACCTTGTACTTGGTACTAAGCATGACAAAAATGGGTCATTACTTACACTCATTCCATTCTTTATCATATCAAGGTTATACTCAGCCTAAAATAATACCCTTGCGAGAAAATATGTATGGAGAAATTCAAAATGGCGGATGTGTGGGGTCATTCTAAATCTGAACTTTTTACCATTTTCATGACAGTCCAGGCAATCTATCTGGTTTTTTTTAGCTGGACCCAAAACAAAATGCAACAGAACTTTTTTCACTGGTATGCATTTCTAATAGGTCCACAGAACATACTAAAAGTCTACAAAAATCTATTTGGTGGAGATACGACTTTTTCCAAAACAAAGATATACCATCATGCTTCATATAAGAAGGTAGAAAATATTGGTTTGTCTCTGAATAAGGACAGTTTATCATCCAGAAATCCAATCAATACACGATGTTCTAGGATACATTATTCTATGGTGGTGAAAACATTTGCATTCCCAATGGATTTGCTCATAGAAGTAGATAGCAAAACGATAGTTCAGCACCAGGGTATATAATAATACATGGTAATATCCTGCCAGTTGGTATTATTTCCATTAGCATTGTTATCCGAAAGGGAACTGACAAGCTGTGATATATTTTCTTTCAACCTATGACAATCACAGTCAATAGTTCAATCAACTTATAAGGATATAACTCTATTATCACAAGCACGTAGCAAGTGTCAGGTCCGACATTCAATAGTGTTTGTACCTTGTTGAAAAAAATACAGCCTTGCCAATCAGGAGCGAGAGAGAAATTAGATTCAACGTCGCGTTTAGCAATAGTTCAGATGTATAACGACAATCTGCCAAACATTTATGATCCATCACAATTGTTTGTAAGACAAATGTTGTTGATGAAAGAAGAATAATTATGCAGATCCTAATATATCATTTACTTATCAAACAAATAATACTTTGAATTATAGGCAAAGTTGACGGCATAACTCATCATGTTTCATTTTACATTCTGGTTCATGGTAACATTATTAGAGGCAGTGACTTCTCATACATATAGTTGATGTCTTTTATTGTTATTCGTCATGAACACTGCCATAAGTTGAGGAATATTTCACAGCACTATCAATCCCAATACCAGTCTTCGCCAATGTCATTTTCAAAGGCCTGGATTTGATGAGTTTGCACAGCTCAGTCGTTTGCATTCTCCACACACACTTGAACAATCTAGGCCATGATCCTTACAGGCGCATCTGCTTCAGCTGCAATCCTTCTTGCAGTTCCACCTGATAATCTCAAGTAACCCCTGAAACTGGTGGCAGATCAGTTTTCGCAGGGAGAAACCGATTGAATTGTCCACTCCCATTTTTGTGGCTGCAATGGATGGTCTTCCCCTCAAGTCAATTCCTTCGTCTGGGTTACTACTGTATAAACATATAATCGTTTTCTATGCTGCTGCAATAATTGACCTTCGTCGGGACTCCCATGACCTGGATGAACACTTCAGCTTGTTGGCGAAATAGCTCCGTGACAGTTGTTTTCTTCAAGGCAGCATCTTTGTCAATGCCATATGGTCGGAATACTGTGTCACAGCCCAGAATGGCATGCACAAGCAACATATTTGTAGACTTGCATTCCCAGCACAGCCTTTGTCTTGATATTCCAAACTCTGCGGCCCCGCTAGTGACATGGTCATTCAGTCAAAGAAAGACGAATTCCTAGCAAACAACGTCAACAAGTAGCAGTTCATTTATACTCTTATGAGTGACCAGTTGGAAAGGGCGGGATGTTTCATATGCAGTTGTTTTTATTGTAAAAGCTGCTGTTTAATCGACTGAAAGCATCAAACCTTTGGTTGCTGATGATATTGATCTGTTAGTTCTGCTCTGTTTTCATGCAGACATGGATGACAATGACATCTACTTTCAGCCAAGAGAGAATGCAATGAAACGGATAGTTTGGAATGTCAAGAAGACAAAGTCTGTGCTGGGAATGTAAGTCTGCACAAATATGCTGTTTGTGCATGCCATTCAGGGCTGTGACACATATGACATTGGCAAATGTGCGGCCGTAAAGAAAACAGCGCTCAATGAGCTATTTCGCCAACAAGCTGAAGTGTTCAACCAGGCCATTGGGAGTCCCGATGGAGGTTATCTATTGCAGGTGCTTGTGTGTTTATACAATGGTAACCCTGACGAAGCAATTGGCTGCATGAGATACAAGCGTTTCTGTGACAAATACGAACCATATATGTGCAGGTACAAAACCTTCCACCAACATCAGCATCAGCTAAGTATCAAGGTTCGCGTGTTTAGAGTGGAAAGGGGAAGACCATCCAATGCAGCCACAAGAATGCACTCTTTGAGGTTATCAGGTGCAACTGCAAGAAAGATTGCAGCTGAAGAAGATGCATCTGTAGGAGCATGGCCTATATTGTTGAAAATGTAAAATGAAACATGGTAAATGGCATGGTAGAACGTCATGGTAGAACATCAAGTTTGCCTATAATCTAGATTATTATTTGTTTGATAATTAGATGATAGGATTTGCATAATTATTCTTCTTTCGTCAAAACATATCTGACACACAAATGCGATAGATCAATAATGGTTAGCAAAGCTGTAAGATATCTCCATGAGTGGGTTTGTGGAAATATTGTCTGTGACAGTTATCGGTTGAAGGGAAATATATCACAGCTTGTCATTTCATTTATTTTGGGAGAGAATTCCTCTTTCAGATGATTATGCTAATGGCAAAAATGTTAACTGACTGAACATTACCATGTATAATTCATATAGCCTGATGCTGAACTATCAGTTTGCTATCTACGCTTATGAGCAAATTCACCGGGAAGACACATGTTTTCACCAACATGGCATACTGTACCCTGGATTCTGGATGATAAACTGTCCATATTCACGGAAAAATCAATATTCTACCTTGCTTATATGAGGCATAATGGCATATTATGTATTACAAAATGGCGTATCTTTGTTTTCCAAAAACAAAGTCGTATCTCCACCAAATAGATTTTGGTAGACTTTTAGTATGTTGTTCTGGGAACCTATTAGAAATGCATACCAGCGAACAAAATTCTGTTGCAATTTGTTTTGGGTCCAGCTAAAAAACGCCAGATAGATTGCCTGGACTGTCATGAAAATGGTAAAAAGTTCAGGTTTAGAATGACCCCATACATCCGCCATTTAGAATTTCTCCGTAAATATTTTCGTGCAAGGGTATTATTTTAGGCTGAGTATAACCTAGATATGATAACGAATGGAATGAGTGTAAGTAGTGACTATTTTCTTTCACGCTTAGTACCAAGTACAAGGTTTTCTTATAGGAGCAAGAGACAAATAAACACTGAAATTTCTCGAAAAATACATCAAATTTCAACTTGAAATTTAATATATATCCCATGCATATCTGTTTGTAGACTTTTAGTATGTTATTCTAGAGACCTTTCGGAAATGCACTGCAGCAAAAACAATTCTGTTGCAATTTGTGGTGGGTCAAATTTGACTGGACTATAAGCACCTCTCACTGGAAATGAGAGGTGTATTTATTTGCAACTACTGCCTTTGTGTGTGGTAGATATAATATTAAAAGAAAGTCATGGCAAACTCAGATTTTTGTTGACTAGTTTCACTGCTTTCAGCGGTTTTTCAAAGCGTCGTTTATATTAAATTCAATTCGATCGCGGCTTATTTTATGTGCATATGTGTGTATCACAATTGGTTACGGTTTTCTTGGTGACCAATAATATACACATACAAAACAAAACGGGAAATAATACATTTGATACGCAAGATATAACAACAAGCAAACATGATAATTACAGAGATCAGTGAGATTGAAAACACCTTCTAAGGAACAATGGCAGAGCAGTGTGAAAAATATATACCGATGGAATATACCAGAAAATATGTTTCACTGAGAGATCTTCATCGCATGGAATACACCTTGGGGCTGGTTCCTTTTTTAGTAAAAGTTTGTGAGTTAATCGGGTGTGGCCGATTCTAGATCGCCTGATCATGGCATGATCCAAACGTTTCTGACTACTCAGATGGATATATCGTACAGTTTTTAGAAGCTCATGAAGTTCATTATCCACAGTACTCCATAAAGATTGATACAGCTATTGGTCCCCGAGGCCCGCCCTCATGTCATTCGACAATATATGTAGATTTATTTTTGTTTGTGTGGAAATTTTAAGCCGTACGATGTCGTGGATAATAGATGAGTTTTTCTGGGTATTTTTGCATATACTCGGTTTATCCCGTGTGGAGGTGTTTATCCCATCGGACGTCCTCGATGCTCATCCATTAACATCAGATGTGTTATTTGTTTGACCTGATCTGTCATCACAACTCCCGACCTAGCGTATCTAATTCCGCTTAAGCCGGTGTTAGGGGCCGTATGGATACTTCAACGTCTCCAGATGAACAACTGTAATAAAAGCGCGGCTGAGATACTAAGCTTTATTCCGCGAATCCACCGTATTCTCGGGTCTGAATGTGAGGTTCCGACAGACGCTTTCCTGTGGAGTCATATGGTCGCTTTTCCCACATCTTTCATATCGCTCCAACTTATACGTTGGCCGGGCATCTGCGTAATAGCCAGTCAGAATTACACTCGGTGCCCAGTCTTTGCATTAGCCAATCAGGTGCGCTGAAAGCGGCGAGTCCCCAACAGACGCGCGCGCTCATTTGAAAACACGTCAGCCAGCGTGACGATTCGGGATGATCTTCGACTGAACATTACTCAACTTCCGTTCATAAAAATAGCATAATTCTAAGGAATTATGCTATTTTCATGCACGGAAGTTGTAAGGTATCAAGACAAGTCATCGAACATCCAATGATGCATACACCGTAAGTTTTGGATCATAGAGTAGCACAATAATCCCTTCTTCTGTTTCAATAGATTGACTGTGTACGGTATTTCCATACAACAAGAACAGCAACAACAACAACAGTTCGTAAAATAAATAAGACCCTCGTTCATGAAATCAACATCGTTCATCTTTATCGAACAAAAATAATAAAAAAATATGCCCGTAAAAATATAAATTGTTGAAAAAATTCTTTGGTAATCCTATAAGGGAAGAGTATTGTGGTGATACCAATGAGAGGAAACCAGAAAATGTGAGCCAGAGTTATGATGGGATGACAAAGCAATTTTATGTCCCAACAATGGCAAAGAGACCACGTGAAGACTATTTCGACTAAATGAAAATTTGTCCTGAGATAAAGGATGAATTAATTCACGCTAAGATTTTGAAAACAGCGGTCAGCATCAATGTGTACATACTATGTGGAAGGTATTAGAGAAGGAAATTATTCGAGACATTCGCAACTTAGAAAGACGAGCCGGGGTGATAAAAAAGTATGAATACTATAGCATAGATTATAAAAAATCTAGGTAAGTTGCTGTCTCTCATCTTGGATTTATTCTAATATTATTCCCTTTCGAATTGATGACTCGAATTAAGCAACCGTAACCGTAATTGTTGGTCAATCTTGTGTTCAATTAGCCTTCGGGTATTGGTATGCTAAGTGTCAGACGAAATGGCAAGCACCTCACAACCTGACGTTAAGATGGGAAACTCCAATTTTATTTCGTCCTGTCAAAGCTGATTTTTTCTTGAAGTTTACATATTGAAATATAAGCCTTTGCAAATTGCGATGTTGAATTGTGTAAAAAATATGGGGAGTGAGTGAGTATGTAGGATTTAATGTCGTTTCCAACATTTTCCCAGTCATATCACGACGGTGCATACATGTACCAGAACACGAGAGTGTCCACGGTTCCTATTATCCTGGACACTGATCAGTCCATCCAGTGGAGATACGATTTATCAAAATATGCTTCCGGTCTTATTTTGGTATTTTTGAGGCATATCTGGGGAGGGTTTTATCTTATATAAAGATAATCATTTGAAAGAACCAATAATGGTTTGAGTTATAGGTGTCATATTCTTGTTACAACAGAAAATCCTTCCTGGAAATGCCTAAAAATGCAAAAATATTACACGGAGCACACTTTGATCCATCACATCTCCATTTGTAAGCAGATGACCATCGCGAATCTTTCGAAGCTGGTATTTCAGTATTTAAACTTCAAGAATATAAAGGTTTTGAAGTGAAAAGAAAATTGATCCTTTATTATCGTAACACACAATGAAGTTTTTCCCATATTAAATTTCATCAGTTTCGTATTAGAGATACAATAAATTTATTGTACTCAACTCAATGATGAATTCAAGATTCACGTCGCAAGGATATTTCTTAGATGTTGGTCTGAAATGATACTGATATTAGTCCATTGAGGCATTGCCTAACGAGCGCTCGCGGGCGGAGATGTGAGGAGCTTCTTCACTGTCAGCGCTGCCTACCGACTGTCGAACTTATCGGCTGTGTCTTCGATTCAATTCATTCGACTTCAATTTAAACATAATTGTGCGTTGTGGTACGCGCTTGAAGGTCGAATTCCTCTATTATTTTGGCCAATGCTTTTGTAAATTTTACTTGACCGTTTCGTAGCAAGACGGGCTATTCGAAAAGTTAAAATGACCAACCTTGCTGATCAGAACCCAATCCTAGCTCCCGAGGAGTCGTCGATGGTAGAGGGCCAACAAAAAATGACTGATGACTGAAATTAACTTTTTGAACGAATGTAAACCTTTTATTAAACACCAACGATGTAGCTCGTACTGCGAACCAGGGAATTCTTCCTAATGTCCAGGCTACACATCCTCAACTGAGTTTCATGATTTTTTATTGTGAACTTCATGATTATTTTCCGAATTTCAGATATATATATCACCAACGATGATTGTGAAATTGAGTTGTGATTAAATCCCTGGAGCCGTTTGAGACTTCGTATTACTTCAGAACACCAAGATAAATTCGTACATTTAATATGGATGTCCAAGGAGTCCAACGGGTGATGAATTACTTGTTCGATTACTTGTGAAGGCACAATTAGCAGTAGAGTTCAACTTCAACATGTTACATAAGTAATAGATCTGGCTGTGGGCATATCATGCTGATCAGACAAAATACATCCCCGATATTATGGACCCAGTCGATGGGTTGTACAGAAAGCATTTTGTTTCATTTTTTGACGAAGGATCGCATCAAGGCAGTCCTCTCTGAAACCAGAGTTGTTTGTATCCTTTGACTCAAACAGAAACCTTGACGTTGTGATGATGATCAAAGCATGTAAATCTCGTGGCAACATAAACAATTTCTAAAAAAAAAAGGATTCATGGGAGACGGACAACTTTCTAGACTAAAGTAGACGAAGCGCCATCGACTAATCCAGGGGGACATAGATGCAAGCAGTCTCGATGGTATAAGATCATGATCGACGATGTAAGGGCCATTATACAATGGACAGCGTAATGGACCCATGGAAGGATTTGAAGATTGAGCAATGCGCAGATCTCTCTTAATTCGACCCCTCAGAGAAAACCCCATGTCCTTAAAAGGTAATCAACAGTCTCTCTTTGTGACGAAAATGTGAAGATTACTTAGATTATGTTAGCTTTGTGACCCGTCTAACAGTAAATCTATTCAAGGACATCTCTATCTCGCATATCCACACTTTCCAAAGCAAACTTTCTCACCAAACAAGAATAGTGACGTAGCTGTTATCATATCTACATCACCAGCTACTGACTCTTGTCAATTTGTGATGACTACAGATACAATTATCAGATAAATTTGTATTTCCTTCAAAGTAGACCCTGATGAGTTTTTCAGAATGATTTTAGAATTATTTCCATTTGGGATCGGCGCAAATACATATTCCTGGTCTTATTGCCAACTCGTATTTCTTGGTAAAACAATATACAATACAGTATGTTTATTGCACGACTCGTAAAATGGTTCAAGTATGGTAAACAATATAATAACTATGGTACTATGGCAACGTAGTAATTATTAGTTAATATTGATTTAACCAACAGTGTGAACAACAGTAGTAATTCTAAAAAAATCTCTGAAAACAACACATTTGCACAATAATATGGTATTAAACTTTGAACTTGCATGTATACCAAAATCACAATGTATCGCATACCAAGCACTTTCATTATTAATACCCGTATATCCTGATTACACATAGTTTTGAAATGCATGTGCACGTATTTATTCAAATAAAAAGCATACGCAAACAAGGATCCATGGATAGCGGTACCTATGACGCATACATTATATGTACATCAAATGGTGTATTTGAATGGAGTCATTAGCAAAACCAGATAACATTTCCACATTTTGGAATGCAAGAGCCACCCAGAAAGTCTGAACATGCATGTGCACCTCACATCTCACTTGCAGCGGTTCAGACATCGACCGACCACTTTGGGGTCTACTACAAGTCTTGAACTCGGATGTCAGCCATCAGTCCAACCAATCAGTCGTGTACGAGTGTCGAGATCCAATCGTCCACTTGACAATTTCTATAGTCAGTATAGTTCACACCTGTGAGAATCCGCAAGTCAAATCGATAGGCGGGGGAAATGCATGCCCGTCTGCGGATATACACTTCTGGCTCGTTGAAGGGAAGTACGTTTGATCGTGGTGCTGAATCAACGAAGCGTTGAGGTCAAACGGAGAGAGTTACTCTGAAGGTCAATACACCTTCAGCGAGAAATCATATTTGGATAAGCTTCAACCCTGTCTTTCTCACCCAAAGAGTAAGTCTGAGAGATATAACCGCCTTTCAACAATTAGTTTTCACACCGTTGTCTAGATGAGAACTATGTGAGCATCCAGTGGTAGGAGAGTTCATATACACATACGTAAAATCCGACTCCAGAACGTAAATGGTTTCCCTTGGGCCTTGTGGTAGACTAGCTTCTGGCTAAACAAGCTACCTAGCTTAAATGAAGTTATCTTATCTTACCTTATCTTCCGAAAAGGGCCCAAAGTACAGAAAGACTTTCTAATGTTGAGTTCCACAGCTGATTTGGTGCCTCAGAAGATTCAGCATGTTGAGATCATCAACCTCGAGTGGCGTTCGTTGTCAGAACATAATGTGGCTCAACTATTATCGTCAGGTTAGACAGGATCCGCAAAGATTAATTTAGGAGACCCAGGTAAAGTTGCAGAAAAGACACAACACGTGAAATTGAAGTTTTCAAAACCATGCGAAGCATCTCAACCAATCGATGTCAACCCTCGGCAACGATACAACAGCCAAAAGTACTTATCTCTTTTGCTCGGAAAACTGGATAACAATACCCACATAGAATACGGCGTCCAGATTGTTCATGTGGTCATCCTCTGTTTCTCCCAAAATAAATATGCCTTCAACGTGTACAAAGACACGAGGAACGCCCTTAGTAAGGTTTCCATACCCCAAAGGATGATGACGAGTGATGAAAACTTAGAGCAAAATGGGTTCATACTCCATGTAATGACCACGAAACGAAACAATGCATACAATAGCCATGTCTGGGGACAACAATGTATCTACACTTGCGCCTTTTCAGCTGGATAAATACTTTATTTCCGTTACTAATTCCAGTGTATCAACGCAAAGTTCCCCAGATATTTAATAATGACTAAATACAAGAACTTATTGGAAGCCGCCATGCTGATCGTATGCCGGGTGACGCCATAGTGGAAGGGTTCAACTCAAATTGGCTACGACAAGGAGTTACTCTGAACTTCATTACCCCTAACTTGAGAAATCATATTTGTGTGAGATTCAATCCCCGCCTTTCTTCGTACAAAGAAAAAAAGTTAGTGTGTAACCGCGTTCGATACATTTAGTTTGCGCAGCGTTGTTTGGCGGAGAACTGTATGGATATACCACTGAGCAATAGTGATGGGAGAGCTCGTATACGCATGCGCAAAACCCGACTCTAGAAATTATAGGTTTTCCCATCTGAAAAGAATCGAATTCACAGATAGACATGAACAAATTAGAATCGAGTTCCCAAAGGTACACCAGGATGGTCATCGGATCATCCGTTCAGGAAGTAGTTCACATTTCAAATCACGCCGGCTTCACATTAACGGAGCAGAGTCGCGCGCAATGACCAAGGCATTTACCATTTTAGCTGGTGAAACCTATGAACAAAGTCCACGTACATGGCATAGCCTTTCATCAAATTTCCAACTGCTACATTGAAAGATAGTTCTTTGGAAACCATGGATTTCTGAACAAATGGACTTTCTTCTACACACTTAGCCCAGAAGGTGTAAATTACACCTCTACGGGGTGTAAATGGCTTGTCGCAGGGCTAGCACCCTTTTGGGTGCGAATTAACACCCTCTCCGAAAGGTGTGAATTTACACCTTCTCGAAAAGGTGTTAAGTTACACCTTTTTTGCTCACATTACACCTTCCATGGGTGTTCATTCACACCTTCTAAATAAAATTTGCACCTTCCAGACAAATTTATGAGCATATTTTTGTTGGGAACCCAGCATCCCATGGGTGTTTATTTACACCTTTTGACCACAACTAAACCTGTCAGTGGTGTTAATTTACACCTTTTCAACAGAATTACACCTTCTTTGGGTGTTCATTCACACCTTTTGGCCAAATTTGAATCATCTAGGGGTGCTAAAATACATCTTCAGGTGATCATTCCATCTTCCAGGGGTGTTGAATCACACCTTATTAGTAAGGATTACACCTTTCATTGGTGTTAATTTACACCTTTTGACCGAGATTACACCCTCTTGGGTGTTTATTTACACCTTTTGGCCAAAATTAAACCTTTTAGAGGTGCTAAAATACACCTTCTGGAGACGATTCCATCTTCCAGGCGTGTTAAAACACACCCATTTCGTGAGAATTACACCTTCAAAAAGTGCTAATTCGCACCTTTTTAGTGAGAATTAGTGGTGTTCGTACCACCCAGTAGTGGTTCTTGGTTGAGGTACACAATGAGAACATTAACACAAAATATATGTATGATATATTTTATTAGGGAAATCAGAAAAGGACATTTACATTGGTCTTTTCATGTTAGCCCTCCCTGATATCATAGTTCACTCTCAATCCCTGGAAGCACAAAGTTCAAACGATTAAAAATACAAGCATCTCAACCCAACCTAAATTGAGCACGTTATGTTCATGTCACTTATGCCTCCAACTTTCACCCGCCTACAGATATCGTACAACTATTTATATACACACAAGTCTTTACCC
The DNA here is from genome assembly GCA_036873755.1 of Hanleya hanleyi. Classification (NCBI taxonomy): domain Eukaryota; kingdom Metazoa; phylum Mollusca; class Polyplacophora; order Lepidopleurida; family Hanleyidae; genus Hanleya; species Hanleya hanleyi. The sequence continues at coordinate 1,290 of JAVTVY010045168.1, read as the reverse complement.
CCGCCCAATAAAGCACAAAGTTCAAACAATTTAAAATACAAGCATCCCACCTGAACCTAAATTGAGCACGTTGTGTTCATGTCACTTACGCCACCACCTTTCACCCGTTCACAGATATCACACAAACTATTTACATACACACAAATCTTTACCCCCGATCACTAAAGTACAAAGTTCAAACAACTAAATACATAAGCACCCCAGCCTAACTCGGACACAGATACCATAAATCTATACGCACACAAATTTTCACTCTAATACCCTCAAAGCACAAAGTTCACAAGCAACCCAACCCAACCCAAATTCAGCATGTCCTGTTGCATATGACAGCGACCGCCCCCCCCCCCTTCTCACCCCATCCCATAGTACAGACATCAAACAACTATATATATATACAGATGAATCTTAACCCTCAAAGCACAAAGACTTAAATATACAAGCACCCCAATCCAGGTACCGGCCATGAAGTAAAATAAGTTGCTCATCCTAAATAATACTTGGGTATCTTGAAACCAGCTTTGAAACTCTGCTCGTATGTGTTGATACAGGTTTCATGAAAAGTTACCGTTCATTATATTTTTCACCCTGAATACAAATGGATGCACATGTACGGGGCCGATTTAACAACTTACTCCATGAAAAAATTTAATAAAAATAAAGGTAACAGATAATAGTGAAATAAAAACTAGCAATCCGGTTACATATCCATGATCAGTGTTCTGGGTTCGTAAACAGATATTTGCCATAGAATAATTTTCTTAATGACAACGGGGGGCAGATCTTTGCCATGGAATACTTTTGTGGGAATACTTGTGTAGATGACCCTCTGGGGTGCCTAGCCTCTGAGAACGAAAGTTGAAAACTCTCAGAGAGTAGGGCGTATCAGGTAACAAAAATGGCAATGACACTGGATGGGAGAGTTGAGGGGGGGGGGAGGGAAGAGTTGTACATAATCTTCTGGGATGCCTAGGAGAGTAGGGTAACAAAAATGGCAATAACACTTGATTGGGAGTTGAGGGGGGGGGGGGACAAGCGGTAAAATATACACATTAATATGTGTCTGAATGTTCATAACAGGGGTTTTATTAGAAGGCGACAATTTTTGGGAGTACTTTCAACAGAGCAGCCACCTACTTTGCTTAGTTGTCTGTATTACTCAATGTTAAATGCCATAATAATAGCCTGCTACTTTGGTGAATTGCCACCTACTTGAAAAGTTAATGAAACCCTTACATAAGTATGATACAGCGTCATGGTTCAAGAATGTTTTTCTGTAAGTGAGAAGTAGCT